>JAODAL010007629.1:0-123638 GCA_025379985.1 Phyllomedusa bahiana
GGATTTTTGAATTTATTTATTAGCTGCTTTTCCGCTTTTGCGCTGCTAGTTATTATGTGCCTCTGAGGACAGCCTTTGGGGCCCCCAGCCATAGCAAAAGGGGAATCACCTTCATGGGTTTATTATCACTGAAAAATTGTTGCCAATGGACACGCAGGAATCCCCAAACTCTCCGATTTTATATAGATAGCTAGGGGAATTTCCTGTTTCTGGGGCTTCGTTAAATCCGGTCGGTTTAATTTAATGGCTATAGGTCCTGGTCTGAATTGTTATCCGGATAGATATCCGAGTTTGCCACCTCCAAACAAAAGACGTTGAGACCCGCGCCAAAACAAAGCGGGAAAAGGTATCATGCGTGCCCAGAGCAGTGTGATCTATCATCGGGGTTTAGCACTCTCCAGTGGGCGAAAACCTCCGCGTTCCATCAGCATCGTATAGACGGGTGTATTGTGTCTGGTCCCGAGAGTGGCCGGGCCCTTCCCCTCTGGGGAGGGCGAGGTTAAAATCCCCCAGTATTATTAATTTGTGCGATCCCTCTGGAGCAAAACCCCACCAAATCTGCAAAAATTGGTAAAACGGTTTGGTTTTTTGGGGCTACAAATTAAAAATGGTGTACATCCTATGCGCTATCATCACCCTCTGTAAACAAACCGGCCTTCAATCAACATGTGATCAACCACCTCTGTAAGACCTTTTTTTAAAATATTTGCCACACCTCTTGATTTGGGTTTTTAGGTGGCTACCCCGAAAGGGTCCAACCATGGTGCCCGTATCGGGTTAGTTGTCTTCTTCAGTGAGTTTCCTGGAGTATCACGTCGCCTTTAGCTTTTTTTTAGCTGGAAGAGGCCTTTTCGCGTTTTTTCTGGCGAGTTAGCCCTGCGACATTCCTAGACATATTTTAACTCATGGGGGACCCCTCTTCTTTAACCTAGGTAGGACTCATCCGTATCACAAAAGGGGTATATTTGAGAAAAACCACCAGTAGCGAGGGCCCCTGGTGTCCCCGCGGCACCCCCGACCCCCCGCATTTGCCAAAGGGGAGGGCCATTATCGGCCCGGGGGGGGAGAATCCGGACAGTACGCACCCACATAGTACCCCAAACACAAACTTGTACAACATAGAACTCGTAACAGCATGACAGTGAAAGTTGTCATTATAACAAAGTTATGAATTCCTAGCAACCTCTAATAAACATAAGGCATATCAGTGGTATTGAATTTTTAACCCTCCTGAATTTAGGTCTTTTAATACTAATTGGTGGAGCTCGGCATCTTAGTATTCAAGCCCGGGAGATGAACCATATCCTCGTTTCCTAGCCCACCCCAGGCAAGAAGTGTCTGGCCGCTTCCTCCGGTGTCTCATACGTGACCAGTTGGCCATTTTCCTGTACTCTAAGTTTCGCAGGGTAGGCCAGCTGGAAGCGCACATTGTTGTCGTGCAGATGTCGACAAACCTCATGAAACGCCTTCCTCTTAAGAGACACTTGCGCGGAGAAGTCCTGAAAAATCAGGATCTTTTCTCCCTGAACCCGCACTTCTCTTTTTTGTCTATAAGCTCGGAGGTATTGCTCTTTAATAGCCCAATTTTGAAAACGTGCTATAATAGGTCTGGGTCGTCCCCTCTGTTCTCCACGCCTTCCCAGTCTGTGAACCCTCTCTACCAGAAGGGGGTCACGAGGAAGGTCCAATTCTAGGGCCGTTGCCAAGTCCCTGACTAGATACAGAGCTAGCTGGTCTGGGGGGACCTGCTCAGGCACTCCTATGAATCTCAGATTATTGCGCCTTTCCCTATTCTCCAGGTCATCGATCTTTGCCTGCAGGGCTTCGATGGATGACTGGTTGGAGGAGGTGGTACCTTCCACCCTAGTTACATCCTCCTCTATCGACACAACTCTAGACTCCAAGTCTACAATTTTTTGCGCGTTGGCCGTGATCTGGGCGAGGGCCGCATTAACTGAGGCCTGTATTAGGTCAATTCTTCTGTCTAGGACTGGCAAGATAAGATTTGAGACCTCCTGTGCCAGGGAGAGCGCCGGTGTTTGGGCATCCTCATCGTCTTGGAATGAGGTTTGTGGGCTGCTAGCTATTTGGTCTGCGCCATTCGCGTGGCCGCCTGGTTGTGACGCAGCCATCCTAGATGGTTTTAAGTTGCCAAATACAGTTTTCCGTGCCCGCTGCTGCTGCTGCACTCTGGCCTGGGGCAAGTCGGGGCGTGGGGGCGTACCTTGTGCTGAGGACCTTGTAACTCTGTTTGGAGTATTCTTGTATACGAACTTGTCCATGCTCCTCCGGGCTTTCGGAGGAGTGGACTTCGTGTCAGTTGACCTAATACGAGTGACCCTGAGTGGGTGATTACGGAGTTACGGACACCTGTGGTTAGGATGGAGTATAAATCTCGAGTTATTAAGAGAACAGAGGAGACGTTAAGTCTCTTTACCTATCAACTATATGAAAGGGGGGAGATGAGTCAGGTTGCTATGGAATCCTAGATCCTGCTTTCACATCTTGAATACAGGCAAGTTATCAAATGTTAAACCCATGTGTGTCAGCACTATGGTTTCTTGTTTGTCTATTTTAGAAACCCCTGTATTTTATCTTAGAATTGCAGATAGTGCAACAGTGACCTCTAGTGGCGAGAAATATTTTTGCACCTCTATATCTATATATCTATATCAACTTCTATGACGGTCCCCTGAAAGGAGGACCCCACAAACCACAGAGTCCCGCAAGGAGCAGATAGGGTCGGCCCCCCTTCTGATCTAAGAAGCGGGTGCTCAAGCCCTGCTTTGCGTAGGGAGGTTGCTGCGGAGGCAGTGTGAGTTATTGCCTGTGGCTGAGCTTCTCTTGTCCTCCGGGTACACAGTCTCTCTGCCGTCGGGGGTGTAAGGGCAACCAAAAGTCTCTGGCCCCCACTGCGGAAAAGTCAGACCGCTGCAGCCCTATGCTGTACTGACAGGGGGTGCAGCAGTGGCAGTGGTAGTGTCGTTCAGTGCGGCGACCAGCCGGATATTTTCCCCAGTCCCTGGGCAGTTGGGTATAAGGCTGGGTGCAGAGGGGGTCTCCCAGTATGTCCCCTGGGATTTCCCCCCCCCCCCCCCCCCCCCCCCCCCGGGGGGGCAAGTTCCTCCCCTGCTAAACTCACCGCCCCCAGGTTGATGGGTTCGGGGGGTAAAGGTTTTCGGAGGGGTCTGGGGGTGCCCCCCCTCTCATTTAGTGCTGGCTGCCTTCCCCCCCTTTCTCCCCCGCTCTTTTGGGGTTACCGTAGCCCCCCCGCCCCGGGGAGGACACGTCGTCCCCCCGTTTCGCCTTTTCCGGGGGTTTACAGCTGCGTGCGTCCTTCGCCCGGCAACGTTGTGCAGTGGGGGCCCGGGTCCGTCTCCCTCGCAGGCACTGCAGAACGGGCGCGGCGCACGCGTGGCGGGCCCGGGTTTCCGGGTTTCCCGTCCCGGGCGGGAAAGCTGGTCCTCACCAGCGGGGACCCCCGCAGGACCCTCCTTCAACCCCCGGGCAGTAAAAGGTCGGGGCCTAAACCGGCCGGGGGGATCCCTTCGTCCCCTCCTCCGCCCCCCGTTTCTGCCCGGACCGCTGACCCAAAAGGGAAAGGCGCCTGCTGGACCTCCCGGGGGGAAAAATTGCGGGTTTTTGGGCCTAACCCCCGGTTTTTGGGCTGTTTTCCCCGCCGCTATCGCTCCCCGGGGGTCCTTTTTGCAAGGCCCGGGGACCTCTCCCCCCCTCTCGGTCTCTGGGCCCCTGGTGCGGGGAAAAACGCTGTGCCCTTTTCAGGTCGTTGTGGCGCGTATACCACGGTTTGGGGGGACGGGGCCTTTTGGGGCCTCAGCGGGCTAGCAGCCCGTTCTGCGGGGGGAACCTCGGGGATCCAAGTTTTCTTGCCCCTCCCAACTAAGCGGGCTCTTTGGGAGTCCAAAATGTCACTCCAGGTGCTTTAAGGATTTCTGGAGGGGCTGAGTTTAAGCCGACTTTGGGGAAAGGTTGGGGACAGGAGCAGCTTTAAGATGCGGCCGTGTCAAACGCCCCGCCCCCGGGAAAAAAAGTCCCTTTTTAATTTTATTTTTAAGGGTAAACCTTTGCAGTAACGCAAAAATTAATTTTACCCCTTGGATCGAGCTTTTACAGTGAACCAATTTATTTTTTTTTTTTTCAGTTTGAAGCGCTTTAAAACAAAAAAAGTGTTTTTATCGTGTAAAACAATATTTATTCATCGTTATCTTCTGATAGTCATATCTTTTGTATTCTTCCGTATACAGAGCTGTGTAAGGGCTTTTATTTTGCAGGATGGACTGAAGTTTTAGTAGGCACCCCTTTGGTGTTTATATGAGTTTTAGATAACTTTTTATTTAAATTTTTTGTGTGCGGGATTTAAAAAAAAATCCAAAAATTCCCGTGAAATTTAATTTTTTTTTTTTGTGCTTACTGTTTCGGGTAATTAACTGAAAGTTTATAAGGTTTTGGACGTTTTTGGGATGTGGTGATACCAAAACTGATTAGTTTTTTTTTTTTTTTGGTTTATTGGCGTTTGTTTAAAAGGGGAAAAAAGGGGGTTTATGTGTTTTTATTTTATTTTTTGTGTTTGCGGTTTTAATTATTTTTTTTTTTTACTTTTTCACCTTTTTTTTTTCACTTTTCCTTACAGGGGATTTGGGTCAGTGATCTTCAGATCACTGATAACCATAGACATTAGAAATGCTTTATACTGGTCTCTATGGCAACTGTCACTCACCATGCCCGGCCGTGTCCACAGTGCACTCCTGGGCTGTCTTGGTACCCCACCTGCTTGCACCGAGAGAAAAACAGAAAGGGGTTTACTCCTTCGTTTTGCCTTAAAATTACCCCAAACTTTAAAAGGGGTTTAAACACCCCAATATAATAAAAATAATAATAAAAAATAATAAAAAATAATAATAATAATAAAAAACCACAATGGGAAAACCCTTTTTTAAATTTTTCCTTCAATTTGAGTTTTTTTTCAAGGGGGCCACAAAAAAAGAATTTTTTGGAAGGGGTAATTTTAAATTTTCTTAGAGAGGCCCGGGAAACCGCATTGGGGGGCCCAAAATGTTTTAAAAATAATAGAAAAAAATAAAAAATGGGGGATCTTTAAAAAAAATCTTAAGGCCCCCGATGTGGGGTACATACCTTATGGTTTAAAAAAATAATTAGAAAAAAGGAAAAACCCAATGAGAAAGTAAAGGAGGAATAAATAAAAAAAAAGAAAGCGTTTCAGCTACAAGGGGGCGTGAAGAGGCACTAAAAAAAATAAAATTATGTAAAAAAAATGATCAAAAACCCGCAAAAATGGGGGAAAGAAAGAATTTTTTTTTTTGGGGGGCCCCCAAAAAAATAGAACAACCCCCAAAAATTTTTTATGAAAAAAAGTCCAAAAGATTAAAAATTTAAAAAAGTTGTCCCCTTTTAAAAAGTTGTGAGGGGGATATTGGGAGGGCGATGGGGGAGAAAGCCAAAAAACCCTTTTAAAATATTTTTCTCCACTGTATTTACCGAGGAAGATGACCTTCTTGTTTTGAGCAGAGGGATGTGGTTAAAAACCACCTTAAATGTTTTTGTTTAAAACCCGGGAAAAGGGGTGCAGCTCCCTCTTAAAAAAAAATAGCAAAAACACCAGTCTGATGGTATACATTTTTTGACCAAGAAGGTTAAGTAATGTCATAGATAGGCTCCTATTCTTAATCTTTATTAACTGTATAATAATAGGGTCCCAAAGAATTGACACATAGCTATTGTGGTGCCAATATTCAAAAAAAGGGGTTAAAAAGTGATCCTGGAAACTATAGGTTGGTTAGTTTTCATGATTGCTTGTCAAACGGAAAAATGCTGGGGAAAAAGTGACATGGAAAAGGGCATGGGAATCCTACTAGACAATAAACTTAATTGTAGCAGCCAGTGTCAGGCAGAAGCTGCCAAGGCAAACAGGATCATGGGGTGTATTAAAAGGGGCTTTGATGCACACGATGAGTACATCATTCTCCCATTAATAATAATAATAATAATAATAATAATAATAATCTTTATTTATATAGCGCCAACATATTCCGCAGCACTTTACAATTTGGAGGTTGTAGGTACAGACAAAAGAAATACATTGCACAATGAAAAGCTACTTACAGATGAGGCACAAGGTGAGAGGGCCCTGCTCGCAAGAGCTTACAATCTATTAGGGTGTACGGGAGAGACGAAAGGTAAGAAGTGCTAGATTTACAATGGTCCAGCCATGTGACATAAATATGGGGTTGTTTTATGTAGAATTCGGATGAACCTGCCTCCCATTATACAAGTCCCTGGTTAGACCACACATGGAATATTGTGTACAGTTTTTAGCACCAGTGCACAGGAAAGACATTGTAGAGCTTGAACAGGTACAAAGGTGGGCAACAAACACAATAAAAGCACTGGGTGAACTGCAATACCCAGAAAGATTAGCAAGACTATGGTTATTTAGTTTAAAGAAAAGACAGCTTCGTGGGGAAATAATAAATATTGTTCCCAATGCCAACATTACACAGAGTTTCATAAGTGCCAGAGGAAACGTTCCCCTGTTCAACGTCTGCTTACCAGCTCTGTCTAGCAGCAGATCCTCTGCAGTAATGTGTGCAGATGTTTCCCTCACATCCCCTATAACCATCTCTAAGGGAGAACTCTCAACCTCTATCATGGCCACTCCTGCATCTTGTAAACCATCCACTTCACACCATGCCCTGGAGTTAATGGCCGAAACATTTATATATGGGACCTCGGTCATAGCAGACCGGCCATCCTCCTTATGTTTCTCCCACTCATACACCAAACTGGCCATGTTCACATTAGGCAACTGAACACCAGTAGGTGAGTGAACATCTGGCTGCAAATGGATCCCACCTGTAGGTTGCAACAAACCACCTCCGTGATGCTGTTAATATTTTCTTCCATAACTTCTAAGGAAAATATATCAGTTGCCTCAGAACCAGGCTCCTCTTTATCATTTGAGGGTTCAAATACACTCACCTGCCCCTCACTAGGGTTTAAGCATACACCCACCCCTATGATGTCTAGCAGCTCAGTCTTTCCATCACTGCCGTCACTGAAGTCTTAGTGAATGTTGCAGTATAAGTTACTGGAAATACAGCAACCATTGGAGCAAGTGACCTCAGCTGGACTACAGGTCCCAGAGCGACATTTCCCTTCATTCCCTGCAGTGCCACAATCCAGATGTCCATCACAGAGCCCATTCTCTGGAATATACTGCTCAAGGCTGCACACAGAATGCTTCATTTGCACAAGTATTTTCCTCACTCCCAACTGAGCAATCTTCATGACCATCACACTGCCACATCACAGCGTCCATTTCCACACTGCAACTGAGACTCTTCACAGAGTGATTTTTCCCCACCGTCACTAACCGGCACATTCACACTCATAGTCTCTTCATACATGGCAGCAGAGCAATCATTCACAGGATTTGCCTTTTCCCTTCCAGGCAACACACAGGCCGTGTTCACACTAGGACAGAACTGGTGGCCATCAATCATTGGACACGTATTACCTGCGCTACTTGTGCTGTTGTCCACCATTACCACTAGGGGAGCACCCGTAACTTGCACGTTACCATCACCATCACGTACACGAGTCAGTGGGGTCAGTGGTAGACACATTTACCAACTGGACTCCAGACCCGTCACACACAGTGGCAGGGCCTTCATCCATAGGTCTCCAGAGCAAGAATCACTGAGGATACCTTGTTGCTACAGGCAACCACATTAGCTCCACCTGAGGCAGTAGCACATTTCTCCAGATTGTCATCCACCACAGGCCACACATCCTCTGTGATACTCCCAGCACTGTGACTCACAACCTCTAGGGGCATACTTGAGCTTTTCTGCTCTATAGCTAGGACTGGCATTTCTTCCGAAACTGAGTTACACACAGAGCTGCACTAAAAGCCATCTGCAGGTTGCTATCACCCATTGGATTCATACCAACTGCATTATCCTCAGTCAAGATCTAAAGGGGTGCACCTGGGCTAATCCCCTCTACTATTTTGGCTGTGGTTTCTATATCCCCTTGTTCAGACACAGCAGGTTTCTCAGACATTAAGGGTGCTTTCACACGGTGCGTTTTTGGTGTGTTTTTGATGCTTTTTTGTGCGTTTTCTTTGCAGGAATGCACAGTAATTTATGTTGTGCATTTCAGCAAAAAACACACCAAAAACACACTGTGTGAAAGCACCCTAAAGCAGTTAAGTGGTTTTGCAATGACGAATCCACATGCAATACATTAAGTCCATCAGACTTTGTAAATCCAGGTTTAACAGTCCCACTGCTCTCAGGATTCTTCTCCTGTCCAGGCAGCACCTCCAGACACACGTTTAATGCACCCTTGTTAATGTTCAAAGAATTAAACAGCGAGTCTCCACCCATCTCCTCTGGCCTGTCCCTCCCAGGCAGCAGCACAGCACACTCAGGAGGTACTTCCCAGGAATAACCACTCACTTGGCCTGTCACATTTGCAGTCCCCCACAACTGCCAGAAATGTGGAAAGGTTCTGCTGGAGGTCCTCACATACATGACCGATAGTCCCGAAACATGTTTCAAAATCTATGACAACAGTCTACCAGATTCTTGTCGGGTCTTCATAAACGAGATAATGTCCAGGTCCAGAACTCTTGGCGACAGTCCAGATCAACCAACAGTGAGATTCCGCCGACCAGCAACTCCACGGTTTTTACTGGCATCTCCTTTCACTGGACCACCACAACCGCCCTCTGCTGTCGAGCCTGCTTGCCCTCGGGAATGACAGTATCCATGTGCGTCAGCAGCTTCACCTGTTCAGGAGTTAACCTATGCTGGTGAGGAACACACGGCTTTGACTTCTTGGAAAAACGAACTGACCTTTTGCACCGACCCTCTGAGGGGCTGTTGAGCCTTCCTTTCTTGTTCAGTCTCAGTATATCCACGTATCGCCGCGGCATAGGCCTGATGCTGCCGAGAATTAATTGGGCGTTTGGCCATATCTTCCATCATCAGGGCAATCAAAAAATGTAATAAGCTCTCCCATTGCCAAAAATTTAATTTTCAAACAGCAGCACAGGTAATAGCATCAATATTTAGGCTTCTGGCCCACTAAGCTGCAGCAAACCTCTTGATGCACATGGTCCTTGCACTGGGATCTCTTTACACAGCAGCAGTTACCACACAGACTGTATGCAGGTGTGTTTCAGCCTTCTTAGAGACTCTTGCTCACACAGAGCTAACATTCAGCTGTCCCATGTAAACTGGAGCAGTCCTATGCACTTTTTGCAGTTTCTTTTGCACCACCTTGTGCACTGCGCCTGTCTTGCAACACTTCAGAAACTACTTGTGCCCCAGGGCTTACTCTTGCACCAATTCACTTGTGCCACACATGCCCATTGCATCCTCCACCATATGTAACGCCTCGCTTGCATTCAGATGCCATCTTGGACCGTTCCTGGGTTCCTTTGCTCCTGGATCGCCACGTTGGTAAGCGAAATGGCACTCAGACACAGAGCTTCTTTTGAAACTGGCCTCAGACAGCTTTATTCAAGCAAAGGAATATAAACAAATAAAGGGTCAAACAAAAACCCTAGGCTGTCTAGCCACTAACTACACATAGCTCTTCTGCTACTCCAGCTTCTGGCCCAGTTGCAGGCCCAGGCCTTTTACAGGGATGTTCCAGGACTGCCAAAAGCCTGTCCTGGAATGGCAACCCACCCAATGCTATTGCCATCCCGGGAAAGGCAACCCATCACTAGCCGCATAGCAGCCAAATAGTTGCCTTCCCCCACCGAAACCAGGTTTTTGGTGGCACGTCTGCAGCAGGTATACTGTTGTACTGCACCTAGTGGCAGGAACATGCGACTGCCTGCGGTCGCTCTGCCACAATATGTTTAAATATATTAACCCCTTAAGGAGGCAGCCAGTTATGGCCTTCCTGACCCAACCCTATTTTTCAAATCTGACGTGTCACTTTATGTGAGAATAACTTTTTCATAATTTTACCTATCCTTGTGATTCAAGAGACTGTTTTCTCGTGACACATTGTGCTTTAAGTTAGTAAGAATTTTTTTTCCATTTAATCCTTGTTTGTTTGTGAAAAATATCCAAATTTTGTGAAACTTTGGAAAAATTTGTCATATCAAAATTTCTAAAATTTCTGTGTGCAAGAAAGATAATTATTCACCACAAAATAGTTTATAACTAGCATCAATCATATGTGCACTGTAGGATGGCATCATTTTTAAATGTCTTTTTATTTTTTTACAACATTAGGGGGTCTTAGAAATTTAGTAGTCATTTCTCACATTTTTTAAGGACCAGTCCAGTTCTGACGTGACCTTGAGAGGCCTGCATGTTAGATATCCTCATAAATTACTTAGTTACATAATGTGTAAGGCCGAAAAAAAGACAAGTCGTCCATCTAGTTCAGCCTGTTGTGCTAAGGTGTTGATCCAGAGGAAGGCAAAAACCCCCAATGAGGTAGAAGCCAATTGTCCTCATTTTAGGGAAAAATTCCTTCCTGACTCCAATCTGGCAATCAGAAAAATCCCTGGATCAATGACCCCTCTCCTGAATCCTAGTCACTATAACTTGTTATATTATTACGCTCCAGAAATTCAATACCGAGTTCAAAAATGGTTTGGATGCATTTCTGGAGCGTAATAATATAACAAGTTATAGTGACTAGGATTCAGGAGAGGAGTCATTGATCCAGGGATTTTTCTGATTGCCAGATTGGAGTCAGGAAGGAATTTTTCCCTAAAATGAGGACAATTGGCTTCTACCTCATTGGGGGTTTTTGCCTTCCTCTGGATCAACACCTTAGCACAACAGGCTGAACTAGATGGACGACTTGTCTTTTTTTAGCCTTACAAACTATGAAACTATGAATTACCTCTGGCAGAGAAATCCACAGTGTCGCTGCTCTAACAGTAAAGAATCACTTTCTATGCTTATGTAGAAACGTTCTTTCCTCAAGACATAGAGGATGCCCCCTTGTTCTAGATACAGTCTTGGGTATAAATAAATCTTGAGAGATCTCTATATTGACCTTTAATATATTCAAACATATTTATTATGTCCCCCCCCCCAAAGCTGTCTTTTTTCTTAACTAAATAACCCTAATCTTGCTAATCTTTCTGAGTATTGCAGTCCACCCAGTCCTTTTATTATTTTTGTTGCCCACCTTTGTAACTGTTCAAGCTCTACAATGTCTTTCCTGTGCATGGGTGACCAAAACTGTACACAACATTCCATGTGTGGTCTAACCAGTGACTTATATAATGGGAGAATAATGTTCTAATAATGTGCATCTATGTCCCTTTTAATGAACCCCATGATCCTGTTTGCCTTGGCAGCTGCTGCCTGACACTGGCTGCTACAATTAAGTTTACTGTTCACCAGGATTCCCAAGTCCTTCTCCATGTCACTTTTACCCAGCGTTTTTCCATTTAACATGTAATCATGTAATGGATTTTTCCTCTCCATGTGCATAACCTTGCATTTATCTGTGTTAAACCTCATCTGCCACTTCTCTGCCCAGGCCTCCAACTTGTCCAGATCCCTTTGTAATAACACATTATCCTCTGTGGTGTTGATTACTTTACACAACTTAGTATCATCTGCAAAGATCGATATTTTACTGTGCAATCCACGTGTAAGATCATTAATGAAAATATTAAAGAGGATAGGGCCCAATGCTGACCCCTGTGGTAACAGGGATTCAGTCTGCGTACGTACCGTTAATTAACACCCTTTGTTTTCTATCACGGAGCCAGTTGCTTACCCACTTGCTCACATTTTCCCCCAGTCCAAGCATTCTCATTTTACTTACCAACCTTTTATGTGGCAAAGTATCGAGTGCTTTAGAGAAATCTAGATATATGACATAAAATGCTTCACCCCGATCCAGTCTAGAACTAACTTTCTCATAGAAGCTGATGAGATTAGTTTGACCAGACCGATCCTTCATAAACCCATGCTGGAACGGCGTATATTTTCAGATAGTTCAGGATAGCATCTCTTAGAAAACCCTCAAACATTTTACCCACAACAGAGGTTAAACTTACCGGCCTATTGTAACGGCTCGTGCTGCGGTCCGACTCCCAGGCCGCAAGCACGTCCGTTACTCGGCTGCTGGTCATCCCTGTGCTGCGCCCAGGGCTGCTGTTTGCTCACCTGCTCCTGTCCTGCTTCCTCCTCAGCAGGTGCACACCTCTGCATCTTCCTCCCCCCTAGGGGCGCGCGCCATGTCAGTTCCCTGCATTTAAAGGGCCAGCGCGCAACAGGTATATTGCTCCTCCAATCCCATTCTTGCTGGAGCTTGTTAATAGTGCCACTTCCTGCTCTCCGTGCCCAGTTGTTGGTGTCCATTCCTTGTGTTTGCTTTGCATATGCCTTCCTACCTGCTCTTCCATTGCTTGCATCCGTTTGCTACCTGCCTCCGTTTATCTGCTTTCATCATTCCAGCCGTGCCTGCCAGTCCTCCTGTTGTGCCTCTCTGTGTTCTGGCTTGTTCCATGTATACCACTTTGGCTGCCACTGCTGGGGCTTACGTCGAGGGTAGCGACCTGGGGGTTACCCTGCAGCTAAGTTCTTCCCGCTTTGCGGCGGGCGCCACTGAAGACAAAGGGCCCCTTAGATTTCGCTCCGCGGCGTAGGCTACGCCAACCCCCTGCGGTGACCAGTGGATCCACTATTCTCTCCACTGAGTTCGTGACAGTACAACTGGGCCATGGATCCCGCCGAAGCCATGTTACCTGACGCCGGAAGCCTTTGTGGCTGGTATTACACGCCAGGGCACTCGTTAAGAACAGCTCTAAACGATGTTGCGGCTCGTTTTCCTGATACTCCGGCTGCTGTACCTATCCATGTTCCGGTGGCCATCCCTGCCATCCCTGCCATACCCAGCAGCCCTTCTCTGCACCTGCCGCTACCTAGTCCCCGGCGCCGCCGCTATCCGCCGCCGCCGATCGTTAGGGTCCTAAGCCGCTACCAGTCGCTAAGCTATCGGCTTAGGGGCTTAGGACCTTGGCGACGGCAGCGGTGGCGGGACTAACTGTATGTGCGTCCGCCGGAGGCACATACAGTTAGATGCTTTGGCGGAGCAGAGAGCTCCGTGGAGTACTCTGTGGCCGCAGGCAGGATGCGGCTCTGTGCGCGCCGGAGTGCACGGGCGGTGTGCGCGTCATCACGCTGCCCGCGCGTGGCCTGGTGACGTCACACCGCTGAAGAAAAGACCGGGAGCAGCGACAGGGAGCGAGGTCAGGTAAGTGCTGTCAGGTTATTACTTTTAATTAGCGCTATTCATGCTGGGGCCTATTATCTACTGTTATATGTGCAGGGAGGGGCTATTATCTATTGTTATATGTGCAGGGAGGGGACTATTATCTACTGTTATATGTGCAGAGAGGGGGCCTATTATCTATTGTAATATGTGCAGGGAGGGGGGCTATTATCTAATGTTATATGTGCAGGGAGGGGGCTATCATCTATTGTTATATGTGCAGGGGGGGGGCTATTATCTACTGTTATATGTGCAGGGAGGGGCCTATTATCTATTGTTATATGTGCAGGGAGGGGAGCTATTATCTATTGTTATATGTGCAGGGAGGGGGGCTATTATCTATTGTTATATGTGCAGGGAGGGGGCCTATTATCTATTGTTATATGTGCAGGGAGGGGGGGCTATTATCTATTGTTATATGTGCAGGGAGGGGGGGCTATTATCTATTGTTATATGTGCAGGGAGGGGGGCTATTATCTATTGTTATATGTGCAGGGGGGCTATTATCTATTGTTATATGTGCAGGGAGGGGGGGCTATTATCTATTGTTATATGTGCAGGGAGGGGGGGGGCTATTATCTATTGTTATATGTGCAGGGAGGGGGGGCTATTATCTACTGTCATATGTGCAGGGGGGGGCCTATTATCTATTGTTATATGTGCAGGAGGGGGCCTATTATCTACTGTTTAATTGTGCAGGGAGGGGCCTATTATCTATGTTAGATGTGCAGAGGGGGGGGCTATTATCTACTGTTATATGTGCAGGAGGGGAGCTATTATCTACTGTTATATGTGCAGGGAGGGGGCTATTATCTATTGTTATATGTGCAGGGAGGGGGCCTATTATCTACTGTTATATGTGCAGGGAGGGGGCCTATTATCTATTGTTATATGTGCAGAGAGGGGGGCTATTATCTACTGTTATATGTGCAGGGAGGGGAGCTATTATCTACTGTTATATGTGCAGGGAGGGGAGCTATTATCTACTGTTATATGTGCAGGGAGGGGGGCTATTTATTGTTATATGTGCAGGGAGGGGGGCTATTATCTACTGTTATATGTGCAGGGAGGGGCTATTATCTATTGTTATATGTGCAGGGAGGATGCTATTATCTACTGTCATATGTGGAGGGATGCTATTATCTACTGTCATATGTGCAGGGAGGATGCTATTATCTACTGTATATGTGCAGGGAGGGGGCTATTATCTACTGTCATATGTGCAGGGAGGGGGGCTATTATCTACTGTTATATGTGCAGGGAGGGGGCTATTATCTACTGTCATATGTGCAGGGAGGGGGGCTATTATCTACTGTCATATGTGCAGGGAGGGGGGCTATTATCTACTGTCATATGTTCAGGGAGGGGGGCTATTATCTACTGTTATATGTGCAGGGAGGGGGGCTATTATCTACTGTTATATGTGCAGGGAGGGATGCTATTATCTACTGTTATATGTGCAGGGAGGGGGGCTATTATCTACTGTCATATGTGCAGGGAGGGGGGCTATTAACTACTGTTTATATGTGGCAGAGAGGGGGGGCTATTATCTACTGTTATATGTGCAGGGAGGGGAGCTATTATCTACTGTTATATGTGCAGGGAGGGGAGCTATTATCTACTGTTATATGTGCAGGGAGGGGGGCTATTATCTACTGTTATATGTGCAGGGAGGGGCTATTATCTACTGTTATATGTGCAGGGAGGGGAGCTATTATCTACTGTCATATGTGCAGGGAGGGGGGCTATTATCTACTGTCATATGTGCAGGGAGGGGAGCTATTATCTACTGTTATTAGTGCAGGGAGGGGAGCTATTATCTACTGTTATCTGTGCCGGGCAGGGGGCTATTATCTACTGTTATATGTGCAGGGAGGGGAGCTATTATCTACTGTCATATGTGCAGGGAGGGGCTATTATCTATTGTTATATGTGCAGGGAGGGGCTATTATCTACTGTCATATGTGCTGGGAGGGGCTATTATCTACTGTTATATGTGCAGGGAGGGATGCTATTATCTACTGTTATATGTGCAGGGAGGGGAGCTATTATCTACTGTCATATGTGCAGGAAGGGGGGCTATTATCTACTGTTATATGTGCAGGGAGGGGAGTTATTATCTACTGTCATATGTGCAGGGAGGGGAGCTATTATCTACTGTCATATGTGCAGGGAGGGATGCTATTATCTACTGTCATATGTGCAGGGAGGGGCTATTATCTACTGTTATATGTGCAGGGAGGGGAGCTATTATCTACTGTTATATGTGCAGGGAGGGAGCTATTATCTACTGTCATATGTGCAGGGAGGGGAGCTATTATCTACTGTCATATGTGCAGGGAGGGATGCTATTATCTACTGTCATATGTGCAGGGGGGGCTATTATCTACTGTCATATGTGCAGGGAGGGGGGCTATTATCTACTGTTATATGTGCAGGGAGGGGGGCTATTATCTACTGTCATATGTGCAGGGAGGGATGCTATTATCTACTGTCATATGTGCAGGGAGGGGGGCTATTATCTACTGTCATATGTGCAGGGAGGGGGGCTATTATCTACTGTTATATGTGCAGGGAGGGGGGCTATTATCTACTGTTATATGTGCAGGGAGGGGAGCTATTATCTACTGTTATATGTGCAGGGAGGGGAGCTATTATCTACTGTTATATGTGCAGGGGGGGGCTATTATCTACTGTTATATGTGCAGGGAGGGGCTATTATCTACTGTTATATGTGCAGGGAGGGGAGCTATTATCTACTGTCATATGTGCAGGGAGGGGGGCTATTATCTACTGTTATATGTGCAGGGAGGGGAGCTATTATCTACTGTTATTTGTGCAGGAGGGGTGCTATAATCTACTGTTATTTGTGCAGGGAGGGGGGCTATTATCTACTGTTATATGTGCAGGGAGGGAGCTATTATCTACTGTTATTTGTGCAGGGAGGGGAGCTATTATCTACTGTTATTTGTGCAGGGAGGGGGGCTATTATCTACTTATATACGTGCAGGGAGGAGCTATAATCTACCTACATATGTGCTGTGAGGCCTATAAGCTACCTATATATACACGTGCTGTGGGGCCTATAAGCTATCTATATACCTGCTGGGGACCTAAACCTGCCTATATACCTACTGGGGGATCCATAACCTGCCAATATACCTGCTGGGGGATCCATAACCTGCCAATATACCTGCTGGGGGATCCATAACCTGTCCATAAACCTGCTGGGGGACCTAAACCTGTCTATATACCTGCTGGGGGACCTAAACCTGCCTATATACCTGCTGGGGGACCTAAACCTGCCTATATACCTGCTGGGGGACCTAAACCTGCCTATATACCTGCTGGGGGACCTAAACCTGCCTATATACCTACAGGGGGATCCATAACCTGCCTATATACCTACAGGGGGATCCATAACCTGCCTATATACCTACAGGGGGATCCATAACCTGCCTATATACCTACTGGGGGATCCATAACCTGCCCATATACCTGCTGGGGATCAATAACCTGCCTATATACCTGCTGGGGACATATAAACTACACACCTACCTACTGGGAGATATATAAAGTATATAACCACCTACTGGGGGACGTATAACTTACTGGGGGACCCTTTTACCTTCACTGGGGGATCACATAATTTACTGCGTGTGAAGTCGCTAACAGTCGTTAAGCCGGTTGTTAAGGCCTCAAGACAAGTCAGTTGATAAGAGTTAGCAATCGACTCCGTGGACTCCAGTCGGTTGTTAAGCCAGTTGTTAAGGCCTCAAGTCTATTTTTAAGACCTTAGCAATCGACTCCGGGGACTACCGCTGCCTCCCCGCTATAGTGGTAAACCCAAGGTCTGCCGTGGGTTCCTGAATCTATGCGCAATTCATTTTGAAGTCCTGAGTCACCAATTCACCACGGACAGGGCAAAGGTGGCATTTATTATCTCTCTGCTTTCTGGTGAAGCACTGGCATGGGTTACTCCCCTATGGGAGCAAGGGGAACCGTTGACCTCCAACTTGACTAACTTCCTGGCAGCCTTCCGTAAGGTTTTTGAGGAACCGGGCCGTGCCTCCCCTCTTGCCCCTGCACTTCTCTGGCTCCGACAGGGTGACTCTACAGTGGGACAGTATGCTGTACAGTTCTGGACCCTGTCTTCCGAGTTGGCATGGAACAATGAGGCCCTGATCACGACCTTCTGAGAAGGTTTGGCCAGTCGCATCAAGAATGAACTTGCAGGGCGATCTACCCACCAGTCTGGATGACCTCATCACCCTGGCCACCCGCATTGACGTCCGTTTTGCGGAGCGTCAACAAAAGGTTCACTTGCAGCATGAAGCTTTCCGACCTCGCAGAGTTCCTTGCTTGGCACCTGTTTTTCAGCGGCCTCTTCAACTCCAGAGCCTATGTTTCGTGGGAGAGGCGAACCTGGGTAAGGGAGCTACCCCTCCACTGCTGACCATGCCGGTCAGCTTAATCCTGGTTCCAGTCTTCAAGTGGCCACGTTTGTGGACTCTGGGTCGGCAGGAAACTTCATCCATCCTTCTTTGGTCTCTAAATTACAGCTGCCAGTGGTTCCCTTGGCTCAGCCCCTCTCTGCTTCCTCTGTGAATGGGCAAGTTTTCTCATGTGTCATCTGGCATTGCACTCTACCTCTCACCCTGCATGTGGGAGCTCTTCATCAGGAAAAGATCTCCTTCCTCGTCCTACCTTGCTCCTCTAGCTCGCTCCTCCTGGGACTCCCCTGGCTACGCAGGCATAGTCCTCACCTTGACTGGTACACCGGTGAAGTACTACGCTGGAGCAACCGGTGTCACTCCTCCTGCATCACATTTTCGCCTCCTCCTCATCTCGTGGGTGTGTCTAATCTGCGGCCAGCAGTTCCTTCTCTCCCTCGGCTCCCGGTGCCCTACCAAGAATTTGCTGATGTTTTCTGCAAGAAACAAGCTGATCGGCTGCAATCTCAACCCTACGATTGCCCTACTGAACTTCCCCTCCTCGCGGTAGGGTATATCCGCTGTCTCGGCCTGAAACCAAAGCGATGTTGGCATACATAAAGGAGAACCTGGCTAAAGGCTTCATTTGCAAGTCATCATCCCCCGCGGGGGCAGTAGTTTTATCTGTTGAAAAGAAGGATGGATCTCTGCGGCCATGCATTGAGAATCGGGGCGTAACAACCTCACCAGCAATCACTGCTACCCATTGACACTAATTTCCGAACTATTTGACAGAATCCGGGGAGCCAAAGTCTTCTCTAAACTGGATCTCCGGGGTACCTACAACCTAATCCGAATCCGCCGGGGTAATGAATGGAAGACCGCATTTAACACCCGTGACGGCCGTTTTGAATATCTGGTCATGCCCTTTGGACTCTGTAACGCTCTGGCTGTCTTTCAAGAGTTTGTAAACGACATCTTTCGTGATCTGCTATATGACTGTGTTCTGGTCTACCTAGACGACATCTTGATCTACTGCCCGAATCTCGAGTCTCATCGGCAACCACCTCTACGCCAAATTGGAAAAGTGTTTATTCGAGTGCTCCAGCTTGCCCTTCCTGGGATACGTTGTCTCTGCGCAAGGTCTCCAGATAGACCCAGAAAAGCTATTAGCGGTGCTTAACTGGCCACGTCCCATCAGCCTGTCATGAACAGCGGCACTGCCCGGCCCACGGGGCGCCCGTGCGTCCTCCTACGGGTCCCTGCTCGGGTCAGGTGGTGCCGCTGGCCGTGGGGCGAGCTGCGGTCGCAATCGCTCTGTTAACTTACCAGACACGTCCGCTCTGTCTTCTCCTCTGCGGGCCGAGGTGCGTGCGCACCCAGGGGCGGGCGCGCTGCCGTGCATGTAAATTTAAAGGGCCAGCTCGCTGGTAATTGGATAATTGCCAGGCGCTGACCCTATATATGGGTCAGGTTCACGTCACTTCCCTGCTGGATCTTTGTTGCTTCCGAGCCCTAGAGAAAGTGTTCCTGTGAGTTATTGCCTTACTGTGTTCTCCGACCCCTGTCTACGTTTCTCGACTTTGAACCTTCGCTGCCTGCCCTGACCTGCCTGCCTGTCCCCGACTACGATTCTCGGATTACGTTTCGGTACCTCGTTGCACCGCCACCTCAGGCAAGTCATGTCAGGGGTAGCGACCTGATAGATTCCCGCCACAGCAAGTCCATCCCGCTTTGTGGCGGGCTCTGGTGAAAACCGGGACCTACTTAGATTCCGCGCCCTGCCGTGGCTTACACCATTGCTTGCGGTGGTCCAGGGGATCCACTATCCCGGCCGTTACACAGCCTACGGGCTGTCCAGCGCTTTATTGGCTTTGCGAATTATTATCGCCAATTTATCCCGCACTTTTCTACACTTGTGGCGCCTGTCGTCTCTCTCACCAAAAAGGGTGGGCCTTTGGACCCCCGAAGCAGAAGAAGCCTTTACCCGACTGAAATCTGCCTTCGCTTCTGCCCCAGTACTCCATCGCCCGGATATGGAGAAAGCTTTCTACCTTGAAGTTGATGCTTCCTCTGTCGGTGCCAGGGCTGTCCTTCTCCAGAAGTCCTCCAAGGACAAGTTTGTTTCCTGTGAGTTTTTCTCTCGTACCTTTTCCCCAGCGGAGAAGAACTATGCTGTCGGGGCCTTTAAACTGGCCTTGGAGGAATGGCCACATCTTTTGGAGGGTGCCCTTCATCCTATTACCATATATACAGACCATAAAAACCTCCTGTACCTGCAGACGGCTTCTCCCGCTTCAACTTTAACCTGCACTTCCGACCAGCTGCCAAGAACGTCAAGGCGGCCGCATTATCCAGGGCCCCGGATGCTGCCGATTCTGCACCAGATCCCCAATTTCTCATCCCTCCCGATCGTCTCGTCCTTGCGGGCATAAAGCTGCGCGAGATCCATCCCGGTAGGACCTTTGTGCGTTCCTCGCTAAGGAGGAAAATTCTGTCCTGGGGCCATGCATCTCAGATTGCCGGTCAGCCGGGATACTGCAAGTCCCTTGATCTGATAGCCCAGCGTTACTGGTGGCCCTCCCTTGTGCAGGACGTTAAAGACTTTGTGGTCGCTTGTCCCAACTGCACACAAAATAAGAGCTCCCGGCTGCGACCTGCTGGTTTTCTGTTACTACTTCCAGTACCAGAAGCACCTTGGACCCACATTGCTATGGACTTCGTTACAGACCTTCCATCCTCTGAGGGGTGTTCAGTCATCTGGGTCGTGGTGGACCGTTTTTCCAAAATGGCGCATTTCACACCGCTGCCAGGTCTTCCATTGGCTCCGCAGTTGGCCACCCTGTTCGTGAAACACATCTTTCATCTGCACGGTATGCCTGCCAACATAGTTTTGGATAGAGGGGTCCAGTTCACCTCTCGTTTCTGGCGTGCCCTCTGTACCTTTTGCAAATTAAACTGGACTTCTTGTCAGCCTATCACTCACAGTCCAATGGTCAAGTGGAACTAGTCAACCAGACCATGGTGAATTATCTGCGCCAGTTTGCTTCCGCCCGTCAAGATGACTGAGTGTCTCTACTACCCTGGGCTGAGTTCGCGTACAATAACCATCCTAGCGAATCTTCTGGGAAGTCTCCTTTTTACGTGGTGTTCATGCACCATCCTCTTCTTACTCTGCCACTATCAAAATACTCGGAAGTATTAGAAGCCTAAACCAAACAACGCTACTTCATACAAATATTCCAGCTTTTCCGTCAAAAACTGCTTCAATATTCTGCCCAATTTAAGAAAATATCAGATAAGAGAAGGAGAGCACCTCCCATTTTCCAGCCTGGAGATAAAGTTTGGCTCTCCTCCAAGCACATCCGTCTCCGAGTACCAAGCTTGAAGTTTGCTCCACGCTACCTTGGTCCTTTCTCCATCCTACAACAGATCAACCCAGTATCCTACAAACTCCGGCTACCCCCTCCCCTTCGTATCCCCAATTCGTTTCACGTATCTCTCCTGAAGTCGCTGATTCTCAACCGGTACTCCCACAAGAGGGTTTCCCCTGCCATACCTCCCAGTACCGAAGATACTTATGAGGTGAATGAGATTCTGGATATGAAGCGCTCCAGAGAGAAAATATATTATCTCATTGATTAGAAGGGCTTTGGTCCTGAAGAAGGATCCTGGGAGCCTCAAGAAAATGTCAATGCTCCTAAGCTCATCCAACGTGCTCACAGGCTTCGGTGGGAGGGGCCCTAAGGGGGGGTACTGTAACGGCTCGTGCTGCGGTTCAACTCCCAAGCCGCAAGCACGTCCGTTACCCGGCTGCTGGTCATCCCCGTGCTGCGCCCAGGGCTGCTGTTTGCTCACCTGCTCCTGTCCTGCTTCCTCCTCAGCAGGTGTGCACCTCTGCATCTTCCTCTCCACTAGGGGCGCGCGCACGTCAGTTTCCTGCATTTAAAGGGCCAGTGCGCAACAGGTACACTATATTGCTCCTCCAATCCCATTCTTGCAGGAGCTTTTTAAAGGCGCCACTTCCTGCTCTCCGTGCCCAGTTGTTGGTGTCCATACCTTGTGTTTGCTCTGCATTCACCTTCCTACCTTCTCTGCCATTGCCTGCATCGGTTTGCTACCTTCCTCCGTTTATCTGCTTTCATCATTCCAGCCATGCCTGCCAGTCCTCTTGTGCTGCCTCTCTGCATTCTGACCTATTCCGTGTTTACCACTTCGGCTGTCACTGCTGGGGCCTACGTCGAGGGTAGCGACCTGGGGGTTACCCTGCAGCTAAGTCCTCCCCGCTTTGCGGCAGGCGCTGGTGAACACAAGGGGCCCCTTAGACTCCGCTCCTTGGCGTAGTCTACACCAAACCCCTGCGGTGACCAGTGGATCCACTATTCTCTCCACTGAGTTTGTGGCACCTATATTTTCCAGAATCACAGCGTTATACATTTATTTTCAGTGAGATACTCCAGGATAGCATCTCTGAGAAAACCTTCAAACATTTTACCTACACTTTTTGACCCCTTTTTGAATATTGGCACCACATTTGCTATGCGCCAATCCTTTGGGACATACCCCGTTATTAGACAGTCCATAAATATTAAGAATAGGGGCCTATCTATGACATCACTTAACTCCCATAGGACACGTGGGTGTATGCCATCAGGGCCTGGTGATTTGTCTATTTTAATCTTCTTAAGACGGAACTGCACTTCTTCCTAGGTTAGACAAGAAACATTTAAGTTGGAGTTTACCTCATCCCTCTACTCATCAACAGAAAGGTCATCCTCCTCGGTAAATACAGTGGAGAAAAAATTGTTTAATAGGTTTGCTTTTTTCTCATCACCCTCTATAGTCTCTCCCTCAATACTTTTCAAAGGGCCAACAATTTCTGTCTCAATCTTTTTACTATTTATAGAATTAAAAAAATATTTTGGGGTTATTTTTACTTTCTATGGCAATATGTCTTTCTGTCTCCAGCTTTGCTGCCTTTATCATTATTTTACAGATTTTATTTTTTTCCTTGTAGTCTTTTAGTGCCTCTTCACTGCCCTCGTGTTTTAGTAGTTGAAAAGCTTTCTTTTTGTTATTTATTGCCTCCTTGTATATCTCTGTTGCTTCCACTTATTGGGTTTTTTTCTGTTTTAATGATTTTATTACCATATAAGGATAATGTACCCTCTCTTCAACAGGAGGGCAACTAAGATGTTTTTAAAAATATCCCATTTATTATTTAGTTCTGCTATTTTTAAACACCCTTGTCCCAGTCAATTATGGTTTAGGGCTCTCCCTAAGCATGAATAAATTTTGCCTATCCTAAAATTCAGTGTTTTTATGGCTTCTCGGACAAAAAAAATCTCTCATTGAGGATTATGGGAAACTTATTATTATTATGGTCAATAATTTCCTAGGTGGCCCCTCAACCTGAACTTTGTTTACTCTGTAAGGTCTTTTATTGAATATTAAGGCTAGAAGGGCCTTCTCTAGTCCGTTTCCTACATCATTCGGGAACGGAATTATCTTAAGTTATTGACAAACACCTGTTCCTTTATGAGAGCTCACAGTGTTTCAGTTTCCATTTTTCATGTACCTGGGTAGTTAAAGTCGCCTATAATAAAAACCTACATTCTGATTTAGTGGTCTCATTCTATTTGTGAGGGATAATCTTCCATGGTTTTGGTTATTATTTGGGGGCCTATAACAGGACCCTATTAGGGATTATTATTATTGTTGTTACCCCCAAGTAATTCACCCCATTATGATTTAAACATGTTAATTTCCTGTCTTTATATCTTCCCTCTGTGTTTGGTTTCAGACCTAGGATTTTACAAAGTGGACAGGACACCCTGTCTCTTCTAAATAGACTGTAACCCTGTAAGTTACACCGCCCAGTCGTAGCTCTCGTCCCAGTCCACTTGTCTACCGTTATCCCCCATTATGTCATATTTTCGTCTTCAGTAAAGTAATAACTCTAGTTCATTGTATTTTCTTGGTGTGATTTACTGGCATTGGTCCAGCATTGCAATTTAGAGATTTTTCAGTTTTTATTCCTTTCTACTGTTCTTTTTAACTATTGCTACACCCCCTCCCTCACTCACCCCCTGTTTTTATTCCTAAATCCCCGCTCTCTCATCTTAATATCTGCATGCTTACTCTCTGTTGTTGCCCTCCCCCCAAGCTCCCTAGTTTAAATATTCCTCCAACCTTTGGCCTTTTGTCCCCAAGACCAAGCTGGACCCTCACCATTTAGGTGCAACCCGTCCCTGATAGACGTCTGCATCTAAGTAAAAAACTAACACCCCTTAAAAAGTATTTACAACCTGTATTTAGGGAAGTTTGGTTAACCCTTTAGGTATTTCACAGAAATTAAAGCATGTGGAGGTGACATTTTCTAAATTTTTTTTGCAGATGTTTAAATTTTTTTCCATTATTCACTGGAATAGGTGTAATGTGACAGGTAAAAAGCAACTTCAATATACAAACAAAAATTCCCCCAGGTTGACGGTTTTTTAGAGATATCCATAGGTGGCCCTTGTGCGTTATTTGGTTCAACAACAAGCAATGCCTCAGAATAGGAGAGAGCACCCTACGGTATCTGGGGTCTCATTTTTTATATGATTTTATTTAGGCGCCATTTCAGGGCTTGCGGGACTCTACTAGGTGCCTAAAACTTAATAAACTCCCTTAAAGACCCCATACTGGAAACAACACCCTTTAAGGGAATTAGATCAGGGGTGTAGTGGTATTATCGACCCCCATAGGTGTTTCACAAAATTTTCTTTTAGAATCTAGGATGTGAAAATTTAAAAATTAAATTTTTCCTCACAACAATCTGCAATTTTAGCTTAAATGTTTCATATTTACAAGGAATTCTGGAAAAAAGCACCCCAAATTTTGTTATACAATTTCTTCCTAGTTCGTTAATACCCTTATATATGGGTGTAAACTGCTGTTTGGGCACATGGCAGGGCTTAGAAGCGAGGGAGGAAAGCGCTATTATGGCTTTCTGGATACGCAGATTTTGGTTGGTGCCACGGCTCGCATTTCGCAAAGCTCTCAAGTACCAGAAAGGTGAAAACCTTCCAGATGTCACCCATTTTTGGATTCATGACCCTCATAGGAAATCTCATTAGGGGTGTATTGTGAATTTTGGGGTGCACAGGTGTTCCATAGTTTTTTATTTGCATTGGGCCATGAAAATGGGGGGGGGGGGGGGGGGGAATGCTGCTTCCGCCAATTTTTTTGGGGGTTTCCTTTTACCGACGTTCGCCGTGTGGTATTAGTGAAAGGATAACTTTACTAAGGGGGTCGGTACAATTACAATTATATAAATGTTATATAGTTTTTTATGTTTTATTACTTTTACACAATAGAAATGTGTACTATAAAAAAATTGCCCTTTTTTTGTTTGTCATATTCTGACCAGCATTAACTCTTGTTGCTTTTGTTGTGTACGGAGCTGGTAGGGGTTGTTTTTGCGGGATGAATTTGGATTGTTTATTATGGTTCAAATTATGGGCTTTCATTGTGCCTAGTTCACTTTTTATTAAGGTTTTTGTGAGGCTTTTAGAACAAAATACAGCAATCCTGGTAGTGTTTTTTTTTTTTTATTCTTTACAGAGGTCACCATGCGGTATAAATGACACAGCAAAACATGTTTTTGCATCACCATACTCTGAGAGGCATAACTTTTTTTTTTTTTTTGCGGGTACGGAGTGCTTTTGCGGGATGAGTTGATGTTTTTATTGGTATCATTTTTGGGGGGACGAGGCTTTTTGATCGGTTTTAAATCTGTTTTTTGGAAGGCAGGGTGAAGAAAATACTGCAATAATGCAATCCCAATAGTGGTTTTTTTTTTTTTTTTAACAGTGATCACCGTGTAGTATACATGACAAGTTAGTTTTACTGTGTGGGTCGATACGATTACTACGAAACCCAATTTATATAGTTGTTTTTATGTTGAAGTGCTTTAATAAAAAAAAAGTGTTTTTATTGTGTAAAACAAAATTTATGCATTGCTATCTTCTAATAGCCATAACTTTTTTATTTTTCCATATACAGAGCTGTGTAAGAGTTTGTTTGTTTTTTTGCAGGATGAATTGACATTCTCATTGGTACAACTTTGGCGTTTATATGAGTTTTTGATCGCTTTTCATTCCATTTCATGTGCACAAATGAACAAAAATTGCAACTCTGTGATTGTTTTTTTTTTTTCTTTTTACGACGTTCACCGTGCGGGTTATTTAACATGACAGATTAATAGGGTAGGTCGTTATGCACGTGGCGATACCAAATAGTTGTACTTTAGTTATTTTTTTTTAATATTTTTTGGGATAATTGGCGGTTTGTTAAAGGGGAAGGATAAAGGGCAGGTGTAGGTGTGTTTTTTTTATTTTTCTTGGGTTTGTTGTTTTACTGTTTTTTTTAACTTTCTTTTACTTTTTCAAATTTTTTTTTTACTTTTCCCCTTTTGCCGTGTACTGGTCTCTATAGCAACTGATCGTCACCATGCCTGGCCATGCCCACAGGAATGCCTTCCAGGCTGCTGCGCCGACTGAGACACAGAAGGAGCCCGCTCCTTATGTGTCTTGCTTAGTTATCGCGATCGCTACATCACGATGACTAAGGGGTTCCCCACCCATCCCCCCGGAGTGATCTCCAAATGGGGCCGATGCTGCAGGATGTCAGCTGTGATATACAGCTGATACACCACAGCGATCATGCGTCATGCGAACTCTGTTTTTAGAGTTCGCACAATCCCCAGGACATATACATACATCCAGGTGCGTTAAGGGGTTAAAGGTCAATATAGAAATCTCTCCCAAGATCTATTTATACCCAGGACTGTATCCAGATCAAGGGGGCATCCTCTGTGTCTTGAGCAAAGAAAGTATCTACATAAACATGAAAGGGTTTCTTTACTGTATGAGCCAGTTAGAGATGGGGAACTCTCTTGACTAGAGAAGAAATTGTCATGGTGAATCTCAGATAACAGAGTTCAATGAGGGTTTGGATGCATTTCTGGAGTTTTAATAATATAAACAAGGTCTACCTTATGGGGGTTTTCGCCTTCCTCTGGATCAACACTTTGGCTCAGTGGGCCGAACTGGAAGAGTGTCTGTCTTTTTTTGGCTGTACAAACTATGTAACCTGAAGCCAAAGCTCACTCCGGCCGCGGGTGATGCGGCATGAGGCCAGCAGTAATAGACTGCTGGGCCCATGTCGCGACTGTGCGGGGCTCGCTTGGGAGCCCGCATGATGTGCAGGATATACCGGTACGTCCATTTGTAGGAAAGCACTTCCAGCTAGGATGTACTGATACTTTCGATGTCAGGAAGGGGTTAATTGTAAAAATTAAAAATGGCTGAGAGGTCTAGGGTCCACTTTAGGGACTGCGAGAGATCAGAATGGTGGGGTCTCATGCTCGGTACTCTAGGCAGAGGATACGAGGCACCTATTTTCACTGTAGTTTTTGGGGGTTACAGAAGTGCGTTTGTTTTTACAAACTATAAATAGGGCGAGAACAACTACAGTTATACAAGCCTACTATCACTCATTCCTCATCTTTGGAGACTCAAACCTATCAGACACTTTATGGTGGATCTGCCATAATTGTGTCAGAATTTATTCCTCATTTGAGGAAGAATCAGAGATAAAACAAAACAGTTATTACTGGATTCTTTAGGTTGTCTAAAATAGCATATATAGCCCCAGAGTGGTAGCCATTCAGGGCCCATCATTTCAGTGCCACCATAACTGTGGCAGCCATACAGTGCCCAGTATAACGGTGCCAGCCATACAGTGCCCATCACTTTCTAAAGTATGAGGGAAGAGACAAAGCATGTATGGATCCTGATGGCTGGGGCTGCATGTTGTGCACCGCTGGTCTAAAACAATAGTTTAACAAACCCAACTGCATATGGGGCATCATCACAGAAGGCTTCAATTTCCATGGCAAAGGTTTGCCTTCTCCATTGGTAACAACTTTTCGACTTCATCAGCAGATGGTTTGGATGTTGCAGGCGAATTACATCATGATTAACTTGCACCATTGCTGGCGAACAGACATACAGCTGGTGGCGGCAGCAGCAGCATTATAATTTGGAAAATGTTTTTAAGGCATTCCCTGGACAAACCTCAATCAATCGTGAAGGCGACTTCAGCGATTTTAGGTATGAATCCATCAGATCATGTACACCCATACATACTTTCTAGGCTAATGGGATCTTCAAGCAAGACAATGTGACATGTCACATGGCTAGAAATGTTCAACATTGGTTGTAAGAGCGAGACCAATACTTCCAAGAACTACCATGGCCCACTAACTACCCTGGCTTGAACCCAATTGAGCATCTGTGGAACAACCTTGACCGTCATGTTTGCTCTATAGATGCTTCGCCATGCACCCTCCAGCAGCTGTGGGATGCAGTCAGCATGGCCACAGTTACTTGTGACAACCTACCAGAATTTTATTGAGTCACTCCCAACCCGTCCAGCTGCACAAGGTGGTTACTCAGGATATCAGTTGGTGGTCATAATAATGTGCCTCAACTGTGTATATTATCTGTTGATCTAAGGCATATGTTAATGTTCTCAACTGTGAAATAACATATATAGGCAATGGTTTCCCATTTAATATTACTGTATACTGCCTGGTGCATACTTTCACTTCCCAGAATACAAATTACAAGCATGTGTGTAGTTTTGTTATCACAGGATGAGTAGAAATTATTGAAGCCAACAGAATTGTTTAGTCAGTACATGTAATATGCAGGGCACTCCTAGGCTAATGAGCACTTCTTTACTGTAGTATTTATACAAACCAAACATCTTAGGCTCATCAACTTTTCCAGAACCTTCACCCTACCAATTCCACAAATATCTCTGTAAACCCTCCCCCTCTATAGGACCCAAATGGTTAATTAATGACCCTTGTGTCCTTAACAATAAAAATGCCCCACAATTACGGCTACCTATGGGTGCTCCCATTCGTCGATGCACCAAGTTTTAGTCTTGTTTTGTATTCCCATGTAGGAAGTAGTTAACTACCCAATATAGTATGCAGATAGGTAGGTAGATTGGTAGTTATATACTCCTCCCCAATAAGTAGGAATATAGGTCCCTAGTATGTAGTTATCTAGGCCCTCTGTAGATAGGTGGGTAGGTATATAGGACCCTTGTAGGTAGGAATATAGACCCTCCAGTTGGTAGGTAGGTGTAGAGGACCCCAGAAGGTATGTATATAGGCCCCTAGTAAGTAGGTATATAAGCCCTCTGTAGGTTGATAAACAGGCCCCTTGTAGGTAAAAATGTAGGCAAAATTATACGATAAATGACACCAGCGCTAACTCTTCTATATATCTCCCAACTCAATATAGCAATATTCCGGGCAATAGAATAGTTCAACAATCACTATTGATTTAAGCAATGGTAAACTCTGATCCAATAGTGGTTAATCTTATGCCGGCACCCTGCTCCCAGGATCTCCTGGATTGGAAGCCTAGACTTCTGGCCTAGAAGACCCAGCTTCGCAGGGGTTGTGACCCTGTGAGACTGATGACATTGAGTGCTGTATATACAATCGAGAAGGCATGGATGGTAACAAATCGTCTTTCCTCTCCCTGTACAAGCAGATGCTCTTTTTGTGTGCAGCTACTGACTCTACAACTGCCCGCCTCACCTCATTTGGGAACAGCCCTGTGTCCGAAACATACAGCCAGGGTCCTTTATACATTTCACTGACTCGGTAGAGGAGCTTTCTTTCTGTGTCGGAACAAACCCAGAAGTGGAGCAGTGAAAGTATATTAAGAAGTTTCATGAAATACAAATACTAATTTTGTGTGATACTGTATTTTCTTATTGTGATAAAGCGCAAACTTGAAAAGACATCATGAATAGCTGTGCACATACCTTACATTTACTATTTTTAATACTTACAGTGACATTTTTATGACCACTTCCTACTTTCAACATCAACAGCGTGTAGCTCATGAAGACAGCGATAAGCTGTCTGCACACACATCCCACGTTGCTGTCATGGTTGCCAAAAAGAGATGATTGGCTTTTGGGTCAATAGTGACAGTATTTTTAAAACTGTGTAGTTTGTGAACTGTTTGCGTGCTGCTGTGTTGAAAGTGTATCATAAGTGGACAATTGGTCACCATTGTGAGTAAGCGACATAGAAACTGCTGAGCACCATGTGCCATTGACAAGCGAGATGAATGTTGGCTACAAAGATGCACAAGGGCAGGCTGACATACTACAGTAGAGCAGCTCCCCACCAAAATAAAGTCATAAGATGCTGCCCTGAAGCCACTGATTGGGGGCGGTGCGATGTTCTGATAGCTTCCTGCACTGGTGGGAGGAGGGGGTGGGGCTTAGTGGGATCCACAAAGATCCACCCCTTTTTCCCAGCCGACAGCAGGACAGGTGAGTACTTTACCAGGGTTGTGTGGTGGGGGGAGGGTTGTGTGTATTTGATTTTTCCGGGTAGAGGAGTGAGTGAGTGTTTGAGTGTGCGGAGGAGGTGGGTGTATGTATTCAGTGTGCGGGGAAGGGTGTGTGTTTGTATTTGATTGTGGGGGAAGGGATGTGATTCATACTTGCCAACCCTCTGGGATTGGCCGGGTAGGTCCCGCAAATGGAGACAGACTGCAGGGGTCAACCTTTACCGCCGCAGGGGGCAGGAGTTTCTCTTTGTCTCCTGCCCCTTGCGGTCTGTCTCTGGCAGTCACAGGGGATAGAAGACTGGTCACAGGGGGTAGAAGTTGTCCTCTGCTCCCTGTCTCCTGCCCCCTGTGGTCTGTCTCCAGTAGCTGCAGGGGGCGGGTTTCAGGCCACAGGGGGCAGAAGTTGCTCCCTTGTCTCCTGCCCTCTGCGGTCTGTCTCTGGCAGTCGCAGGGGGCAGGAGACAGGGTGTAAGGGACAGACTCTTGCGATAGCCTATGGCAATAGCCTAATCAGCATCCATCAAAGCTGGTTGACACTCCATCTCCCAAATATGGCACCTAGTATTCCTATCATAGAAAGCTGGATGGTACCTGTGAACGATGGGTGTCACCTAGCTTTCCTGGATGCTGATTAGGCAATCCAGCCTATATGTATGTATGTATGTATGTATGTGTAATGTTTGTTTAAATACAGGTTCCCATTTGGACTACTTTGGATTCAGTGGACTACAACCTTGAATCTATTTTTTTTCAAATAAAATGGGTTGCAGTAGTTTTCCATATAATTTCAGTGATAGTAATGGAGGTGTCTGAAAGGCGACTCTCCATTACTATCGCTCGGGCTTGGTGTCAGCGGTCTTGTCCAAGGCTGACACTAACCCTGTGTCACTATTACCTCAGTACCCAATGCACCAGGTGTATTGGGAATTGCTGGTAACCATCAAAGGCGGACCCTATAATGTGATGTCTGCTTTTGAAGCAGCTGTAGGCTGATATTTTTAGAATGGGAAAGGACCAGTATCTATGGTCCTTCCCATTTTGATAGTATCAGGCTGCAGCTGTCGGATTTACCTTGGCTGGTTATGGAAAATGGGGGGACCCTACATGTTTTTTTCCAAAATGTATTTATTTAATTATTACAGGAGTTGCCCACTTTAGGATTCTCAATAAATAAATTATTTTTATTTAAATAAATTAAGTGGGGTTCCCCCATTTTCCATAACTAGTCAAGGTAAACCAACAGCTGCAGCCTGATACTATCAGAATGGGAAGGTCCATTAACACTGGTCCCTTTTCACTCTTAAAAATACCAGCCCCTAGCCGCCCCAGAAGTGGACCATCACATTAGAGGGTCCGCTTCTGATGGTAACCTGTCTCTTCCCAGTACCCTGGTGCATTGGGTACTAGGGTAATAGTGACACGAGGCTGGTGTCAGCCTTGGGGTGACAAAAACTACTGCTGGCTGACATCAAGCCTGAGCACTAGTAATGGAGAAGTGTCTGTCTGATACCTCCATTACTAAAGCTGAAACTAAATGGAATAAATACACAAAATGCAAAAACATTTTTTTTTTATTTAAACACTCCCTGACATCAGCCTTCTTTCACCATTTTATTAAAGAAATCAATCCAACTCTGGTCTGACATAATTCAATGGGTCTGACATAGTCCAAAGGGGAAACCTGTATAAATATAAGAACATTAAAAAAAATGACAGTACAAAAATCCCTCTCTTGCACTCCCTGAAGAGCTTTCCTGTGGATGATCTTCTGGGGGTACAGGGTATGGGGTTCAACCTGCACAATATGATTCTGGGGGGTACAGACACATTTGCTGCACAATCTCAAGGGCGATGGTCATATGCCTCCCCAACTAGATTGTAAGCTATGCTCTGTACTCCTCTCACCCACAACTCCCCGCCATTGTGTTATGCATCCTAGTGCCAACACAAAATACAACCCCCATCGACCTATTACCCCAAAATCTGCTCACCTCCACCTATCACTCCATTCCACCTATCATCCCATAACCTTTCCACCTCCCCCTATCACCCTATAACCTCCCCACCTATCACCACATGTGGAATTTGTACAGAGTTTGCAACAGGTAGGGAAGAGCTGAAGAAATAAATTTATAAGATGTTTGTGTGGTAAATTTTGCAGGGAAGAGTTGTGGCCGGAAGAAATCAATATGGTGGTCTGGACAAGATGGAGAAGCAAAGGGAAAAAGAAAAATTCCAGTCATAGAAGATGTCTTCGGTGAGTCCCTAGATGTACCTGCACTGTAGGCACTTAAACATTAGCAGAGCCTATGTACACTGGTATCTACCACTATATGGAGGTAATATACAGTCTGCAGAGCCTGTGTACTAGACCACAGAGTCTACTGCTAAGCAGTTATCAATGGACTTGAGGCCTTAACCAGCTTACTAGTATATAATAGGGCCCCCCAGTAAGTTATATGTTCCCCAGTAGGTGGATATATAGTTTATATGTCTCCAAGTAGGTATATAGGTAGGTTATAGGTCTACCAGCAGGTATATAGGAAGGGTATAGTACCCCCAGTAGTTACATAGGCAGGTTATAGGTCCCCAAGTAGGTATATAAGCAGGTTAGAGCAAACAGGTAACCGACCAGCACTAGGGGGTTAACTTTCACATCTGCACCGCGTTTAAAGAGTCCTTGCTGGATACTCTGATAGACACTTGGAATCTCCCTTAAGGTAGGTGGTGCTCAGCCCAAAAGAAAGATAAACGCAGTCCCAATGTGTACAAAAGGAATAGAGGCGGCACTCACCAGTTCCATTAGAAGGTCCTTTATTCAAACAAGCGGCATAAAAATATCGAGGGGATGGATAGCTACTGAACGCCAACGATCGTTTCGTTAGCGCTTTCTCAAGGCATATAAGCAGGTTATATGTCTCCCAGTGGGTATATTGGCAGGTTATATGTCCCACAGTGGGAATATAGGCAGGTATATGTCCCCAGTGGTTATAGGAGTATACAGGCCCCGAGGTATATTAGGCATGGTTATAGGTGACTTTTTGTGAAGGGGATAGGGTTCAACAAAAAGAGGGTGTTATCATGCAGCTTCAAATCTCCCCGATGCCCACTTTCAAAAGTTGGCAAGTATGTATATAGGTTTATATGATTTGGAGCAGGATTTTAAATAAAAAGCAGATAAAAAAGGAAAACTGAAGCTGATAGAACTGCTTACCCCACATACAGTGATTGATAGTTTGCTCAGTATGCACACTGATGTAGAGACAGTTGTCAATCACTGTATGCTCTCATCATTAATTCCAATATGACGCTACAGTTGGCAGTGGAGTCTGAGAATAAAACCTCATTACAGGTAGTGTATTGAAGCAGAGATAGGCAAATATAGTGGTATTGAACAGCATCCACAAAAATGACATTACCTCCTTTGTCTGAAGGTTTTATACATATAGTAAAGTCAGTTTCTAAATTGTGAATATCCTGTTGTTCTGCTAATTAAGGCTATGTTCACACGGGTGAAACTGGGACATATTTTGGCCCGTATTTCGCGACGTACTGCGCTCAATACGGGGCGAGATACGTCCCAGTCATTACGGTAATCCACAGTTCTCATATAGAACTATGGATAACAACTCCTCTCCCTGCTCGCACAATATGCCGCGGGGGAGATAAGTGACATGTCAATTACTAGCGGCGAATACGGGCCGCTAGTAATGAATTTTAAATGGGGCTCCCCGCCCTCCTTTTCCCCCGCGGATTGGACAAATCCTTTAAATAGAAATAATTTCTGCAGCGCTTCCCACCACAGACATCCATCATGTCAAGTTGGGAACCTATTGTTAAAAAGTATTGGTCAACAGATAGTGTCTTGTGGTAAGGGGGCCCCAAGCTGAAGTTTTGCACCTGGCTCATGAGTCTTTAACTACATTCCCGGTCCTCAGCAAGGGGGACATAACCTATGTGACAGGTTCACTTTAATTAGCCTTAAATTTTATCCAACTGCTCACAGAACTTTATCCATAATTTTTTATTACACAATATTATAGCACAAAAACTTGTAGTATTTTTATTGCAAGTTTAAAAAATTTTAAATGACATATTCTCAAAACCTTGCAATCCAAGGTAAGCCAGAGTCCGAGTTTGGGTCAACGACGCCACATTTTCGAGTTCGTAGTGCCCTCTCTCAGAGCTACCTGCCAACAGCTGGCGCTGAATCGTATCGTACCGTGGAGGCAGCTCTGAGAGGACACTACGAACACTAGATTACGGCGTCCGTCTGACCCAACTCGGACTCGGGACTCTACCTTGGATTGCAGGTTTTTTGAGACATATGTCATAAGACTTTTAATCATTGCAATAAAAAACTACAAGTGTTCTGCTATAATATTGGTGTAATAAAAATTATTGGATAAAGTAAAACCCTGGGGTTGGTTAAAGCGTTAAAACGGCCAACGGGGCCTGCACTGCACTGCAAACTGCAATCAATGCTAAAGCCTTACATAAGAAAAGGGTTCACTTAATCCTAAGACTAAATTTTTGTTCTCTACCAAAACCCCTTTTTCCCCCAAAACTTACAAATCATCCATTGTTCATTGGCAATCTTCAGACGGGCCTGCACTGTGATTTTTTGACGGGGGGGCCCTTTGCAGGCATCGGTTTTAAAGGGAAACCTGCCCATGGGTTTTTGCCCCCTTTCTAAGGGACGCCAAGCCAGTGTCGACCTGCTTTCCAGCAATGCTTCCCTTATTTGTAAGATACTGTAGTTTTAGGCATTTACCCCTCAAATCTTTTTCAGAGCAGGTGTTCCCCAAACCCCCGGGTAGCACCCCCCATCTGGAATTTTTTCACATTTTTTATACAAAATAATAGGGGTTTTCAGTTGTGAGGGGGGCGGGGCGTCTTTAGGTGGGCGGTTGAAAAAAATGACTCTTTGAAACTTTTGGGTGAAAACGCAGCTTGAGCATTAAAACTCAAAACTACAGCATCTTACGAAAAGGGGGCACGCGCGGAAACAGCATTTGTCGCTAGCTTTCCTTTCCTCAGCAAGGGGGGCATAAACTAGGTGACAGGTTCTCTTTTAAACCATTACGGCGATATGTGTTACCAATGGTTTTCTTAGTGACTGTGGTCCTAGCTGCCTTGAAATCATTAACAAGTTCTTCCTGTGAAGTTTTAGGCTGATCGCTCACCTTCTTCATGATCAAGGATACCACACAAAGTGAGATTTTGCATGGTGCCCCAGATCGATGTCGATTGACAGTCATTTTGTATTTCTTACAAACTTACAAAATCAGCAAGGGATCAAATAACTGTTTCCTTCACTGTAACTTACCTTGGTAACCCTTTCGCTGATCTCATAGGGACCTTGCTTTCAACCGTCCGGACCAGTATGAGCACCCTGTTACCTGGATGAAAGACTCTTACCCTTGCCGTCCTGTTATATACCCTGACTTGTGTTTCCTGGGCCTGCTGCATGTTCTCCCATTCTATGGGCATGACTGCCGCGATCCTATTCTGCATCTCCGCTATGTGTTCCATCACACTTTTGTACGGGGTATTCTCCTGTTCCCTGGTCTCTCTTGCTATGTCTAGGAGTCCCCTGGGATGTCTCCCTTATACTCGTACTGAGAACATCAGGTAAGGTAATAGGCGGTCCCAGTCCTTATGACCTTTTTTTATCATCCCTTTACATGTTTTGTTAAACCTCTCCACCAGACCATCGGTCTGGAGATGACATATGGAGTAACGAAGGTGGGTAATTTTCCAAAGACGACATACTGTAGTTCTTTGGTCACCTTGGACATAAAAGGAGTGCCCTGCTCGGTTAGGATCTCCTTTGGGATCCCTGTACGGGTGAGCATGTTGAAAGGCTCTTTTGCTATCCCTTTGAAGGTGTTTCTGAGGGGAATGACCTCTGGATAGCGGGTGGCATAATCCAAGATGTGCTGATGTCTCTTGGCTGATTTAGTCAGGGGCCCTACCAGATCCATGCCGATACTATTGAAGGGAACTTTGATTATAGGCATAGAAATCAATTGGATCTGGAAATGGGGTCTAGGGGCGTTGATCTGGCACTCTTGAAAGGACTGGCAAAATTCCTCAACTGCCCTATAGCCAGTAGAAGTTCCGCTCCACCCGCTCTTTAATTTTCTCCACCCCCAAGTGTCCCCCCAGCACAAAGGCATGAGGCACCTCTAAAACCATGCAAACATGAGATCGGGGTACCACCAACTGCTCAACCACCTCGGTTGATGTTTTTTTCACCCTGTACAATAGGTCATTACGCACAGTGAAATGAGGGTAGACCAACCCCTCCCCTGTTTCCTGGGGTTTACCAGCAATAACCTTTATGCTTTTCCAAGCATTTACCAGGCTAGGGTACCTCAATTGTTCCGTACCAAAGTTTCCAATTGAGACTGGCAAAGAGGAACACTTTAGTTCAGAGGGGGTCTCCAGCCAGGTCCGATAATGGAAAAGTATCTGGTTCTAGTACAGAAGCATCATTCATTTTAAATATGTCATTTATTGGCGGTATAAAATTTTAAATGTTGTTTTATTTCCCAACATATTCCAAAACAGGCGAACGTAACACCCAATAAGGGCTTGTTCACACGGATGCGAAAAGCACAGTGCAAGAGAGCTCTCAAAAGCTCTCTTTTTTCCTTTTGGGACAGGAACAGGTTACCCTGTGTTGGTGTCTGCTGGTTCCCGAGGGGATGTATAGTTACATTGTTTGTTAGGCCGAAAAAAGACAGATGTCCATCAAGTTCAGCCTATTGTGCTACAGTGTTGATCCAGAGGAAGGCAAAAAAAAAACCATGAGGTAGAAGCCAATTGTCCTAATTTTAGGGAAAAAAATCTTTCCCGGCTCCAATCTGGCATCAGAATAAATCCCTGGATCCATGACTTTCCTCCAGAATCCTAGTCACTATAACTTGTTATATTATTGCACTTTAGAAATGCATCCAGACTCTTTTTGAACTCTGTCATTAAATTTACCATGACAAGTTCCTCTGGCAGTGAGTTCCACAGTCTCACTGCTCTTACAATAAAGAATCCTTTTCTATGTTTATGTAGAAACTTTCTTTCCTCAAGACATGTAACGGCCGGGATAGTGGATCCGCTGGACCACCGCAAGCCACGCCAGGGAGCGGAGTTGGAGTAGGTCCCGGTTTTCACCAGAGCTCGCTGTAAAGCGGGATGGACTTGCTGCGGCGGGAGTCTACCAGGTCGCTACCCCTGACGTGACTTGCTTGCGGTGGCAGCCCTGGTGTAGCGTGGTACAGAATCGTGAGGCGTAGAAGTAGTCGGGGACAGTTGGCAAGGTCAGGGCCGGCTGCAGAGGTTCGTGGTCAATAGACGTAGCAAGAGGGTCAGGGCAGGCAGCAAGGTTCAGAGTCGAGAAACGTAGGCGGAGGTCAGGAACACGGCAGAGATAAGATAAGATAATGCTTTCTCTAGGGCACGGAGGCAACAAAGATCCAGCAGGGAAGTGACGTGGATCCATAAGCTAGATAGAGTCAGCGCCCGGCAATTAACCAATTACCGGCGCGCTGGCCGTTTAAATAGACATGAACGGCAGGGGGAGAGAGCAGGACAGGAGCGTGGTCCGGTAAGTGGATGGGACGGGTGCGCCAGTAGCATGGCCAGCGGCGCCACCCGTCTCCGCCGGGCGCCCGAAGAGAGGGACACGGGTGTGCCCGCGGACCGGCTCGCGGCGCTCCCCGTTGCAAGACATAGAGGATGCACCCTTGCTCTCGATACAGTACTGGGTATAAACAGATCTTGGAAGAGATCTCAATATTGACCTTTAATATATTTAAACATATTTATTATGTCCTCCAGAAGCCGTCTTTTCTCTAAACTAAATAACCCTAAGGCTATGTTCACACGGCTTAAAATGGGACTTATTTCAGTCTGTAATTTCGCGCCTTACTACACGAATTACGGCTGGAATACGTCCCAGTCTTTACGGTAAGCCACAGTTCTCATAGAGAATCCGCCGCGGGGCGAGATAAGTGACATGTAATTTACTAGCGGCGTATACGCGCCGCTAGTAATAAAAATAATCTTTATTTATATAGCGGCAACAAATTCCGCAGCACTCTACAATGTAGAGGGTATAATTACAGACAAAAGACATACATTACACAGTGAAAGCTACTTACAGATGAGACGCAAGGTGTGAGGGCTCTGCTCGCAAGAGCTTACAATCTATGAGGGTGTCTGGGGGAGACAACGGGGGAGAAGTGTTGAATTTACAATGGTCCAGCCTTGTTTCATAAGTAAGGGGTGGTTTACATAAAAATTGGGTGAACCTGCCACCCCAACAGTACATCTATATATAGATAAGTGCCTGTGAGTGCCCTAGTGTAGGGAGTGACAGAAATGTGTTTGATAGGTGTGGGTTAGTGATCAGTGGTTTTGGTAGGCCTGCCTAAGAAGATGTATTTTCAGGACACTCTTAAAACTGTGAAGGCTAGAATTGGGCCTGATGTGCCAGAGAACGGGTGCAGCACGTGCAAAATCTTGAAGACGGGCATGGGAGGTTCGAATGATTGTGGTCCGTAGTTTAATGTCCACAGCTGAGCGGAGAGCGCGGGTAGGGTGGTAGACAGAGATGAGGGAGGAGATGTAGGGAGGTGCAGCTGTGGAGAGCTTTATGGATGAAAGTAATTAGTTTATGCTGTATTCTGTACTGGATGGGCAACCAGTGCAGTGACTGACACAGGGTAGAGGCATTAGTATAGCGGCTGGAGAGAAAGACCAGCCTGGCTGCTGCATTCAGGACAGATTGGAGAGGGGAGAGTTTGCAGAGTGGGAGACCGATAAGCAGGGAGTTACAGTAATCAAGACGAGAATGAATAAGAGCAACAATGAGGGTTTGAGTTGTTTCGATAGTGAGAAAAGGACGGATTCTGGAGATGTTCTTGAGGTGCAGGTGACAAGAGCGGGCAAGGGATTGGATATAAGGGGTGAACAACAGATCAGAGTCTAGCATAACCCCAAGACATGGGGCCTGCTGCCTAGGTGTTATAGTGGTGCCACATACTGAGAGAGAAATAGCAGATGGGGGTTGGTTAGTAGATGGGGGAAAAACAAGAAGTTCAGTTTTAGTGAGGTTTAGTTGGAGATAGAGAGAGGACATGATGTCAGAGACAGCGGACAGACAGTCACTGGTGTTTTGTAGCAGGGCAGGAGTGAGGTCTCGGGAAGAGGTGTATAATTGGGTGTCATCAGCATAGAGATGGTACTGGAAGCCAAATCTACTGATGGTTTGGCCAATGGGGGCTGTATAGATTGAGAAGAGGAGTGGACCAAGAACTGACCCCTGAGGGACCCCAACAGCAAGAGGGAGAGGAGAAGAAGTAGAACCTGCAAATGAGACACTGAAGAAGCGGTCAGAGAGGTAGGAAGAGAACCAAGAGAGAGCGGTGTCCTGGATGCCAATAGCACGGAGCATGCTGAGGAGAAGATGGTGATCAACAGTGTCAAATGCTGCAGAGAGATCCAGCAGAATCAACAACGAGTATTTACCCTGAGATTTAGCAGTGTGGAGATCGTTAGAGACTTTAACTAGAGCAGTTTCTGTGGAGTGTAGGGTGCGGAAACCTGATTGTAGAGGATCGAGAAGAGAGTTAGCGGAGAGATAGCGGATTAAACGGGAGTAGACCAAGCGTTCCAGGAGTTTAGAGATGAAGGGCAGATTAGCTACGGTCGGTAATTAGAAGCACAGGATGGGTCCAGAGAGGGCTTTTTTAGTAAAGGGGTGATAGTAGCCTGTTTAAAGGAGGATGGGAAAATCCCAGTGGAGAGAGAGAGGTTGAAGATTGCAGTAAGGTGAGAGAGGATAGCTGGAGAAATAGACTGGAGAAGGTGGGAGGGAATGGGGTCACTAGAGCAGGTGGTGGGGCGAGCAGACAGGAGAAGTCTGGCCACTTCTTCTTCTGACGTTTGGTCAAGAGCGGAGAGCAGACTAGAGGATGTGCGGGGAGGGACAGGAAGGGTTCTGCTTGGGTTTTGAGATGAGATGTTATGCCGGATACTGTCAATTTTGTCTTTGAAGTGAGTGGCCAGGTCTTCAGCACAGAGGTCAGTGACCGGGGCCTGAGCTTTGGGCCTGAGGAGGGAGTGGAAGGTGTCGTGTGAACATAGCCTAATATTGCTAATCTTTCTGGGTATTGCAGTCCACCCAGTCCTTGTATTAATTTTGTTAGCCACCTTTGACCCTGTTCAAGCTCTCCTATGTCTTTCCTGTGAACTGGTGCCCAAAACTGTATACAATACTCCATGTGTGGTCTGACCAGTGAATTGTATAATGGTACCTGAAGGAACTCCTTGGTGGTGCTGTATCTTTCCACAACCGAGACTAGGTCATCCACACTTTTGGGGATGTGTACCCCACACACCGCTGGAGTCTCATGGGAAGGTACCGGACAAAGCGGTCACAGATAAGCTGTTCGACCACCTGAACAGGTGTGAGGGTCTCTGGCTGAAGCCACTTGGTGGTAAGTTGGAAGAGGTATACATCTGTGACCGGCCTGACTTTGCAGGATCTAACTCCCAGTCGTGCTCTCACAGCTAGGGTGACCCCAAGCCGGACTAGCATCTCCCCTCTCAGCTTGGCATAGTCCTTGGCATCCAGAACCCTCAGATTGAAGTAGGCCTTCTGCAGTTTGAAGGTTAGGAAGGGGGCCAGGACATCCGCTCACTGGTCCACAGGAAGTTGCTCTCTCTCTGCAGTCCTCTCGAAGGTCCAGAGATAAGCCTCAAAGTAATCATCCTTGGTAATTTTGCACAGCACGTTTTGCACCACTTGGCAGGATGTGGACTGCCCACCTGTCGATCCCTCTGGCCTTAGGCTATGTTCACACGGCTTAAATTGGGGCGCATTTTGCCGTGTACTGCGCTCTAATAAGAGCGAAATGTGCCCCAGTCATTACGGTAATCCACAGTTCTCATAACTATGGATTACGCCTCCTCTCCCGGGCGTACAATACGACGCGTGGGGAGATGTGACATGTCATTTATTCACGGCGTTTATACGCTGTGAGTAATGCATGTCTATGGGGCTGGCGGGCCGCTGGCCCCCCTGCATCGCGGGAGTACGCACCGGTTGGCGCGAGCTCCCGAACACCCGCCGTAAATGCGGGGCGTACTGTACACCTTGCAATTAGCCGTGTGAACTTAGCCTTACAGTTAAGGCCTGTAGCTGCTGCTGCAGAGTTTGGTTCACCTGCTGCACTGTGGCTTGGTGTGTTTCAATCAACAGGCGATATATATATATATCTACCAAATGTGGGGCTGCATTCCTACGTAAGAGGGGGGTTTTATACCTACATGCCCACTTAATACGAGGGAGGTTATATATCTATTTACCTAACAGGAGCCAATATACCTTTGTAATGGGAGTAACATAGCTATCTAATAGCAGTCCCTATATATTTACAATCCTAATGTACAGTCTATATACCTATCTAATTGGTGGTTTTTATATTTACCTATTGAACCCTTATGTACCTACTTAACTGGGGGCTAGATATCTACCTACCTAATGGGTGCTTATTTACCTATTCAATGGGGTGAGGCAACCTACCTATCTACTTAATAAGAGGGCCGTCCTGCCTAAGTGGGGTCTACTTACCTAAAAGGGGTATCCACCTATCTGCCTACCTAATTCGTGGTGTACCTACCTACTATATTTGGGGTTTATCTACTATATAAAGACACAAAAGAAGACTAAAACTGGGTACACAAACAGGAGCCCTTATACCAGTCTGAGGGTACTTTTTCACGTTTCGAGATACTATTACTGTTTGAGACACAAAGGTTTCATTATTACGATTGGAGAGCTATGGAGGGGGAGTTTGTACAGAGGTGAGGCACAGTTAGGGAGCTGCTGGAAAAGAGAGGAGTTTAGGATGTTTACATGGTAAATTCTGATGAGTGGTGGCCGGGAGAAGTCGTCATGGCAGTCTGTACCGGATGGAGAAGAAAATGGAAAGTGAACAATTCCAATCAAAGGAGACGTGTCATATGAGTTACTGGCTGTAACTGCAGTGTAATCACTTATAGGTCTGCAGAGCCTGTGTTTAACTGATTGCCACTATGTGGTGGTTGCATAGACATGGGCTGGGAGTTTTATTTGATCCTCAAGTAGTTGTGTTATTGGTCTCTTTTAGTAACAGTATGAATGTATGGTGACATATTTCTTCCATGTATAGGTGTTTTATTTTTTAACTGCATGACTATTATACAAAGGTGTTACACTATCATACATAAATGAGGCTTTTAAAATATTCAAATTTTTAAGCACTGATTTTCCTTACCTAGTGTAGACAGTTTTACCCTGTGATTAGGCTATGGTTATTGTAGACACTTAGGCTTTTTTAGGGCTATTTTGCTTTAGGCTAGGTCTATACATCATATTACAAAATACCGTCGGAAATCCGACAGCATTTTGACATTGCTGAACCGCGGTTTTTTTTACGTTAGTTTGCGCAAAAGCCGCAGTCGGTTTTTGGATGTAAGGGGCCGACAGCAAATCCAAGCAGAATCTGGCGGCATATACAACATATTGCATATTTCGCTGGATTTTTAACGCAACAGTAAAAAAACCTGTGCTGAATAGACTACAGCACAGGTTTTTTATTGCTGTCTATGCAGCACAATGTACCATCGGATTTTCAGCAGTTTCAAAATACTAAAACCGGCGAACATCCAATGGAAAACCTTTGCTGTGTAGACATAGTCTTACCCTGCATCCTCATTTTGGACACTTGTCATTGCTTGTTTAGTAATCATGTGCTGTATATATTTCTTTGTGTGTGGATATAACACAATATTTGCAAAAATGTGAGGGGTGTACTCACTTTTGTGAGTTACTGTTACTCTCTCTCTCTATATATATATATATTTTACTAACATATGTACATATCTAAGAGAATCTAAATAAAAATTAAATAAATATATATATATATATATCATATTGTCAGAGGTGTCCAATGAAAAGATGTGATACAATACTGCAAAAATGTGAGGTGCATATTCACTTTCGGGAGTTGCTGTGTATATATATAATCTCACTAAAGTGAGTACACACAAATGAAAAAAAAAAAAAAAAAAAAAATAAAAAAATATATATATATATATATATATATATATAAATAAATGAATGGGGTTAACAGCTATATGTACAAGGACAAACAAAGCCAGGGCCGGTTAGTATTTTGCTGAGAGGCATAAAATGCTACTACTGAAGCATTGCAGTGTATTATATCAGCCTCAGGCCGTTGCGTAGTTACAGTCCAATACAACGCCCGGCAGACCCTGAAGGCTGGCTGCCATGTTGTTATACCAGCCGGTAAACCCCACAGCCTGGGGCCACTGTATAATTTTCTGCATACAGATGTGTTTCTAAACGCTTCTTGTAATGAATGTCGGACACAATGTAAATAGAGGAAAGGTGTAACGGAGGGGACGCTATACCTCAATTGTGCAATAGGAGAACCTTATAGACATGAAAGAACGTCCCTGCGCATGCGCACAAGCTTTAGTCACGTGGTGTCCATTTCATTAACACTACGTCATGTAACACTCTGGTATAATAAAGCTTCAAGAAAAAAAAAAGTGACAACGAAAAGCGCCGCGTGGTCTCCTGATGGGCTCTAGTTAATGACGTCATCTTAGGGAGACGGTCTTTTTCACTCAAGGGTGCAGAAGGAGAGTGGTGGCGGCGCGGATATATTGTGGTTCTGTGTGACATTCGCTGCTGAAGGAAGTAGAAGATGGTGGTAGTGGGGAAGACCAGCGCCATCGCTGCAGGGGTGTGCGGAGCCCTCTTTCTAGGATACTGTATTTATTTCGACAGAAAAAGGAGAAGCGACCCCAATTTTAAGAACCGATTGCGGGAGAGTAAGTGTCCTGTAAATGCAGCGAAGCCTCTCCTAGACCATAATGTTTGTTTAGTAATGATCGAGCTAGAACGTGCTTAGTGTATGGGTCATGAGAAATGTATGGCTGATAGAAGCTCGTGGCGGCCAGATAGGGATGAGAAGCCATTATAGGACATGCTGGTTAACTGCAGTGTGCATAGAGCTTCCTGCCCCCAATATGCAGAGATTCTATCACTGCTCCATTCATTGTGTGGACCCCACCAGGGATAGTGATGATGCGAGCCCATAAACCTGCATTAACCAGGCTCATGTACTAGTCTATGTAAATCTGACAGAGAGTAGTACCAGGGATTCATGCCTAGAACTGTGGGTACAAGGGCAGATTGTCCTGTGCCTATAGAGCCTTGCAGGCCAGCTGCTCAGGGTTCTGCCATGTGCATGAGTGACCTCCCATGAGATGCTAGTGCTGATGGTCACATTGTGATGATGGTTTAACCCCTTAAGCCGAACGCCTGAAAAGTAGTTAATGACCAGAACATTTTTTTTAGTTTTGGCCTCCTTGCGTTTAAACAGTTGTAACTTTTTTATTTTTTCAATGACGCAGTTGGATGAGGCCTCGTTTTATTCTAGACAAGTTGTACTTTATAAGGGAATAGTTTAAGTACACTTATAAATAATTGCAGTATTTTTTTAAATTTTTTTACAAAAATTTTATTTGTTTTAAATTTTTTTTTACACCATTCACATTTCACACTTAATAACTTGTTAGATTAATTCTACAGGTTATTACGGTCGTGTGGATACCAAATATGTGTAGGTTTTTTTGTGCGTGTAATTTATGTACAATTATTTTTATTAAATATTTATTTTTATTTTTTTATTCTTTTTTTTACACTTTATGGTTTTTTTTGTACTTTTTTTGACTCCCATGAAGGGAGAACTGTTTAACATTTTTTTTTTTTTTTTACAGTTAGCAATGTATTAGCATATATGAATATGCTAATACATGCTAATCTGTGTCAGTTTGACACAGGCAGTGATTAGGACAGCACACAGTCCGCCCTGATCACTGGCATCATACACAGACAGCTCTGGGGCCATGCTAGTCCCAGAGCTGACTGTGCAGCCGGTCCCTGAGCTCTGTCGGGTGACGGGCGTTCCGATCACCGACAGAGCAGGGGAACACCTTTGATTGCGCTGCGGTAAGCGCACCGCCGCAATCAAAGGGTTAAAGCATCGGGTTGCGGAGTTTCCTCCGCTCCCCGATGCCTGCAGGAGATGCTCTGAGATCGGGGCTGTGTAGTTCAGCCCCGATCCTAGCGCAGCTGTGGCGCCGGGCGCCGCAAACCCCGATGTCTGCAGCGACGTCAAAAGACGTCGCTGCAGACGAACGACCCGCACCGGCCGCCGTCAAAAGACGGTGCGCGGCCGTTAAGGGGTTAAACAGTTGCTGCTGCCTAATCCTTTATATCTATAAACAACAGAGACGCATGCAATTTCTGCTGTTCTAGTATTTGTATTTAAAGCTCACTACTTCTGTGCTGTGTAATGTAATCTGTGCTGCTTTTTAGGGGAGGTCCTCTTTTATCAGTATATGGGAGACAGCAGCTAGTTGCCTCCTGATGACCCTGGGCTTAGGGGAAACTGACAATTGTCTGCAGAGGAGAAAATGCTGAAAAATACCTAAAGTCACTCCTAATGTAATCAGCAGTAGTGCTTTATCCCATATATACTCCTAACAACTTATTATCAAAGGTCACCTAAAGCGGCTGTGTATTTTATACATAGTTTTATTGAAAAAAAAAGTTAGCTGCACTTTTAGGCCCCGTTCACACGGCTTATTTGCCGACGGATTGGCGCCGTATTCCGCGCCGGATTTGCGCTTCAATACGGCGCCAATCCGTCCCTGTCATTACGGTAATCCACTGCTCTCATAGAGAACAGTGGAATCCGTCGCTCCTCCCCGCTCGGCAAATCCGCCACGGGGGGGAGAACGTGACATGCACATTATTTACGGCGCGGACGCGCCGTAGATAATGCATTGTCTATGGGGCCGGGAGCGGCGGCCCCGCCCCCGTCCCGCCCCGCCCCGTATTCACGGCGGATTTGTGCGCTCAATACGGCGCACAAATCCGCCGTGAATAAGCCGTGTGAACGGGGCCTTAACCTCTGCCTGACAGCCAGTCACAATAATAGGCCTCCTCTTCATTTTTCCTCCCCACCTTCCAAGAGCCATATCTTTTTATTTTTCCATCAATATAGGCATATAAGGGCTTTTATTTTGTGGCATAAGATGTAATTTTTAATGATGTCATTGATCGTACCATAGAACATACTGGGAAACTGACAAAAAATTGGTGAAAGTGTGGTGAAATATGAAGGGAATTTTTTTTTTTACTTGTGCCATGTTTGCAGGGGTTTTGTATTCATTCCATTCACTGTTCGGCAGGGTGGATTTGATTTAAATCTAACTGATTTAAATCACTAGTCAGTAAGGCTTGATTTAAATCAAAGTTTCTACCTAAACTAGTTCTTGCTATTTTAACATGCAAGTAGATGAAGATTTTTAGAATCACTTTTTATATTACTTTTTTCTCCCCAGTTTAATGGGTTAATCATTCATATTTGGACACCACTGTTCTGTTGTACTTAGGAAGGAGAAAAATAATCCTGACCTTAATAACAATTTAAATAGATTTATTCACTGAAACAATAACAACTGCTGTTAAGTGAAAATCATTACTTGAACAGTCTCTAAATCCAAGCGCTTAAGAGACTTCCCCAGTTTACTGCTGTGACCTTCCTTAAAATATCTTCAGCAAACATATATTTCTTGAATGGTTCCCCCTTAGCTCTGAAGTTTATTAAAGATGGATGATTGCTGGATACCCATGTCATAGCTAACTCCTCTTCCTCAGCACTTAGGTTTGACCCCTGATATTGGATATTGACAATTTTGAAATCTAAAAATTTCTTATGAACAGGGTTTTAAACCATATATCACGAAAATAAAAACCCCCGTTAAAACAAAACTTTTACTGTCTATCTAAAAATTTTATATCTAAACCCCATGTTTACCAGCATCCCCTAATGATACAGCATACTGTAACTATCCGCAGTGGGGGGTAATCCCCCCGATAAAGACGGCTCCGCTTTAAGACAACAATTAAATACATGCGTTATAAACCCTTTAAACCCCAGCTATCCCACGCTTTTCCCCCCAAAAATTTAGGGTTCACAGGGGATTCAAAAATTTTATAAATGGGGAAAAAAAATTTGCTATATCAACGCATTACTACAAACAATGTATTTCCCCTTTTAGGTTAGATAAGGGGATGATATTAGCTTAATGCTGCCAGGTATAAAGAGAAATTCCGCAGTCCTCTAGTAGCTGGCCCCCAAGAAAAGAGGGATACGAGCAAGATTGTCTCTGTTCCCTTATATGTTTTAAATGGCCCCGAAAATTTTAAAATATATAAAAGCCCCAGTGCTTGAAGTAAGTAAAAATATTTACCCGTTCCAGGTTCCCATGAGCTTTGTTGAAAATTTTCATGCTCTTGGTTTTTCCGCTTCGGGATGTTCAACTGCGCTGCCCGGGGAAGTAAATCCCTGTCCTTCCCCGGTTAGCATCGCCGGAAACACACCGCGCTTTTGCTGAAACCCGGCCCCCAAACCCACGGGGCCCCGGGCGTTAAAAAAACAATGCCTGGCATGTCAGGAGGAAAACATAACCCCAATCTATACCAAAGCTCCGGGGATCGACGCCATACTATAAATAAGGGTTTCGTTACAGTTCAAATGTTTTTAAACCCACTATACTTATTTTGACACCACCTCATCCCCATGATATATGATAATAAAAGCTGATTGGGGGAATCTATAATTGATTTTCCCGAGAAAATTTTATTATTAGCAAACACTGTAGGTTGACAGGGGTTAAAAACGGGCCAAAAAGAAGACATTCGGGGTACAAAAATTCTTGCCCTCACTGACATAGATTTCAAGCTGAAGAACAAGAATATAAAAAAAAAAAAAGATTGACACGATAATGTTCATTGGTCGACTTGAAAAGAGTAAATATTGGCCCTCTATGGGAGTGCAAAAGACAAAGCAATGTGGACGGGCCCAATGATGTCTATTAAAATAAAGCAAAACCAAATTGCAAAGTCCATTTAGCCCTTTTGTTGAACAAACCTACATAAATCCTTTGGGCCCTTTACACGATTCGCTACCCCTTCCCCCCCCTGGGGGGGTGGTCTCAAAACTTCAAAAAATCAAAAAGCGCAGAGTTCCATTCACCATTATGATGTTCCACACAGTCGAGCTATGGGTGTCTCTTTATTTTGTAAAACCCCCAGAGTTCCCCCCCCTTCTTTTAAAATTCTCTTTTTTTTTCCCAAATGTAATTGAGTGGGCGGGGGATGTCACATAGGAACTACCCCTTCTGCCCTAAATTTGGGCAAAATCACGGAAAAAAAATTTTTTCCATTTGAGATTTGTGAAGGTTTGGTTTGTTGTACGTAGGGACAGGCTCCATTCTCCCCCTTTGAACATACCCATGGGTTTTTTCAACCAAGTCCCTTGGGGGGTATTGGTGTATGACTATGGATCAGTCAAACTTTAATAGTTTTGCCCCCGATAAGTTATCGAGGGGGTTGGGGGAAGATACCCTTCTAGATCCGGGTTCCAACATAAAAATTGCCCAATATTTTTTGAGGTTTTAATGACTTCTAGTTTTTTAATCATCGAAGGTTGAATTATACGGCCTTTTGACTCTTTATCTGCTGGACTTACCCTGAAATAGAGTTGTTTATTTTTTTTTTGTGCGCCAAAAGGTGATTCCAGGGATTTTGGGGGATATCCCCGATTAAAAATTCTCTCTCAACTCCCGCTGTCTCTAAAACCCCATCTTCTGGAGCATTTTTCTTTTTAAACTTAAAATTGACCTTTAAAATGTGAAATGCATCCAATTTTGTTTTTGTTAAGTTCCAACTTAACAAAAACAAATTTTGGGTATGCATTTCCATTTGAAATGCAGGAGAATGTTTACCTTTCTTAATGTCCTTATCTTTAAAGATCTGAAGGTAATATATCAGATATGTATAAAAACCCTACAGAATAACAGTTTGTTACACTGGAAAAGTTACCATCCTTCCCCTTAAGAGGGGAAAACCGAAAGGGTTCAATTTGAATTTTAAAAAAAAAAAGCCCCGAGATGAGGTTTTAGGAGACAGTAGGTATTTTTTTGGGAGAGAGATTTCTTAAATCGAGGTTACCCCACAAAAGCCCTGAATCGCCTTTAGGCATGCACAAAAACAAAATGAACAACCTTTTACGGGTAAGTCCCCAGGCAGATAAAGAGATCAATAGACCCAATATTGCAACCTTCGATATAGAAATCTAGAAAAGTCATTAATATCCTCAAGAAATTTGGGGCATTTTGATGTTTTGGGCCAGGATCAGAAGGAATCTTCCTCCAACCCCCCCCGTAATTTTTGGGGGGGGCAATTATTAAAAAATAGACTGATCCATAGTCACTATACCCAACCCTTCAAGGGACTTTGGTTAGAAAGGAACCGATGGGTATGTTCAAAAGTGGCAGAGTGTGTACCTGTCCATACGACAACAAACAAAAACCCTTTACAATGCATTTTAAATGGAAAACAATTTTTTACCCTGTTTTGCCATTGTAGGGGCAGAAGGGGTGTTCATATGTGTACTGCCCCCGCCCAGTCAATTACATTGAAAAAAAAGAGAAAATTTAAAAGAGGTGGGTTTAACATTGGGGGATATACAAAAAGAAAGATAGTCATAGCTCGGGCTGTGTGGGGAACATCATAATGGTGAAGGAAACTCTGCGCTTTTTGATTTTTTGAATTTTTGAGACCGTCCCCCCGAGGAGGGGAAGGGGTAGACAAAAACCCGTGTTAAAAAGGCCCAAAGGATTTATCGTTAAAAGGATTCTGTTCAACCCAAAGGGCCCAATGAGATTTTCAATTTTTGGTTTTCTTTATTGAATAGAATCATTGGGGTCCACATTCTTTGCTCTGTTGCACTCTCATAGAGGACCCATTGCTCTTTTCAAGTCGACCAAGAAATGATCAGTGTCATATCTTTAATTTTTTTATTTTAATTCATTGATTATTACAGCTTGATAAAACAAAGTCAGGAGGACAAGAATTTTTGTACCCCCAATGTCTTTTTTTGGGCCCCGTTTTAAGCCCGTGTCAAATACATGGGTTTTTTTAAAATAATATTTGCTCGGGAAAATCAATTTTAGATGTCCCGCCACACAGTCTTTTTTTATCATATTCATGGCAGATGAGGTGGTGTCAGAAATAAGTAAGTGGTTAGGGTAAATTTGAACTGTAACGCAACCTTATTTATGGGGATGGCGTCGATCCAGGATTGGTATAGATATGGCATTTTTTCCTCCTACATGCCAGTGCATTTTTTTGGGCGCCCGGGGGCCCCGGGGTTCGGGGGCCGGCTTTCAGATATGCGCGGTGTGTTTCCCCGGGGAGCTAACCCGGGAAAGGGCAGTATTTTTCTTCGGACATGCGCAGTTAACATCCAGAACGCCGGAAAAAAAAGAGCGTGAATTTTTCAACCCTGCTCATGGGAACCCGGAAGCGGGTATTAATCATTATTTCTTACTTGCAAGACTGGGGGGCTTATTTTTATACATTTGCGGGGAAATTTAAAACAAAAAGGGAACAGAGACAAACTTTCCTGTATCCCTCTTTTCTTGGGTGCCGCAAAAGGGACTGCGGGAATTAGTTTTATACCTGGGAGACTTAAGCTAAGTATCAGCCATTATCTAACCTAAAAGGGAAGTACATGTGTTTTTAGTAATGCGTTGTATATAGCGTTTCTTTTTCCACATTGATAGAAAAATTTTGAAACCCCCGATGAACCCAATATTGTATGGGGGAAACGGTGGGATAGGGGATTAAAGGTGCTATACACGCAGGGTGATATTGTCTGTCATTAAAACGGAGCCGCTCTTTATCGGGTGCGATTACTCCACTGACGGGTCGTTCACATATGCTGTATCATCTAGGTAGCAGTGGTAAACTAGGGGTTTGATATTAATATTTTTTGAAGGGTAGTAAAAAATTATGTTTTAACAGGGATTTTTATTTGCAAGTGATAATTGACATATTTGCCAAATAATGAGCTGGAGTCATTGCTTGTCCCATTTCGTTGGTTTTCTGCATTGTACATTTAATTCTGTTCCATGTGTAGTTCTGTTTTTAAGCTGTTCACTCAGTTCCTTCCCAAATTTCAACAGCATCCGCAATTATAACAGCTGTTTTTCAGTATTCTTGTTTAAAGCTTGAGAGATGGGTTTAGGAAGCTCAGCATATGTTCAAAATTTCTCTTAAGCCCAATGTTGAGGGATTTTTGGCCGTGCAGTGCCATTTCTATTTTATCTCGAATTACTTCACAAAGTGTCATCAGAATTAGGCCAAGATTTTTGATATACTGCTCAAAAACAGTCCACCCTCAGAGTTCCTTCTCACATCTTGTGGGAGCATTATGCTTGGTTTCCACCCATCCTTTTCAGAGCATCTGCTGCAGCAAATTGATTATTACGGAAGTTTTTAGGCTATTTCAACAACTTTAGCCTTTATTTACTGGAAACACTTAAGGTCTTTGGTACACGAGGTGCAGCAAATGAGCAAAGCAACCATTGTTATTAGCAGCTGTGATATTCCCTCTGCTCTTCTAAAATCACTTCCATCTTGGATTACGTTTGCAGCATTGGTCAGTGACACTAACCTGCGTACTAGACATTTGATTCCTTTGTTACATGTCGTTATAGCTTGGGACTTGCACGTCTTGTAAAGTATTATGCATTGATGTGTGCATTCCTGACGTATCCGTTGTTTGTGCAAGGGAAGACTTTTACCTTCTTCTGTTATACAAGCACATACAAATGGATCATTGTGGACATTACTCCCAACCCATCAATATTAGTTAACAAAAATTTTACCCTCCAGAGCTGTTGCACATTGCTCCATTTTCTCTGTTCATACACTGGATCCAAGCAGTTCTCCCTTGCAAACTTCAGCTCTGCTGGGTGGACTGTATCCTGGTTCAGTGACTGAACATATTATGAATTTGTGGGGTTTTCAGTTAGAACGGAATGAAAGAGTTCGTTGCTAAATAAACTGGGAATTTTCTTCAAATCACTCTTTTTCTAATATGCTTGTTATTATCACAAACATATCTATGGTGGTTCCAGGATGGTAAAGGTTTTTTCTTCCTTTTGGGTGATGGTGGATATGTGGCTTTGGGTGTTGATGATGATGCTGCTGCTGCTTAATGAACGCACTATCCTGGATTGGATCAACTCTGAAATGTAGAAGGATGATGGTATCTTGGTGGTGGATAGTTTTCCAGAATCCAATGAATTCCCCCTAAACAAAAAAAAGTCAATTTGATGTTATTTTATTGTTCTTATACAATTTCTGCTTATTGTACACCAAACACATCACTTGCCCCTGAAGGGAATATTTGTTTTTATTCATCATAAACTGTACCAAATGACAGTAACATGCAGTAATAATAAGAAATATTATTTTTCTACACACGACAGTTCAGTTTTAGAAATAGGATTCAATTAAAAAATGTTTTACCAACCTGATGCTCCTGCCTGTTCAGAAGTGTTTCTTTGGTCATCTTCATCACCGCTACTTTACATTGATGTTGCTCTTCGCAACCACCAGGCTTGATCTCTTTGTTTATTGCATCGTTTGCATTTTGCACGCTGGCCTCTACCGATAGGCGAAGGAGCTTCATTTTAAATATTCCCAAGTGGTCTTCTTTACGGCCTGCTGCCATTATAAGGAAAGATGTAATAAACCTCAGATCGTACACACAAAAAACAGATCCAGTAATTGTTTTTTGTGGCTATGCGTGCAGTATTGTGCTCAAAGTTCACCTTCATTTTCTTGTATGATTGCCCTTCCTCCTCCTCACACTTCGATTCACCATTCTTCTTGTGTTGTGCGATTATATTCCACTCCAAAGAATCAGAAAACATATTGGTCTTAACTTCTTGGACTTGGCATGAAGGGGTTGATTTCTGGTAATTCATAGGTTTGCAGGAATAATAGGATTGAAGGTCTTTTCTCAACTCGTTTCATGTTGTAACATTTTTGCTGTGAAGAACGAGGGTGGGCCTCTGCGGGAGTCCAATTCAAGTTATTGATGAACTGCGTAAGTAAGCGAGCGGCCCTTTATTACTGTGTATAAACAACCTGGTTTATCTCTGATGGAATAACCTTTGGATGGTTAAATATTTTCCTCAAAAAGCAGTTTATTGAAGAAAAATCCGATTTGTTTTTTTTAAAAAAAAAACAAAAAAAAACCCCCCTGATTTTTATCCACCCTGCTGTTCGGTATAAATGGTTTATCTGTTTTGTAGGTTGGTACTATTTTGGCAATAACAAATATGTTGCGTTTTAGTGCCATGAAAAAAGGCAAACCTTCTGTATTTCTTAAGTTTATGCCCCGCAGCGCCATTTTCTCGGGCTGATAACTTTTTTTGGAACTTCCTATGAACCCTGGTGAGGATGTGTAACTTTTTTTTTTTTTTTTTTTAAATGGCAAAAACAGGTAATTTTAACCTTTCTTATCAATTTTTATACTTGTTAAACACTGGTTTGACCTGGTTTCTCTAGGTTACCGACCTGCTCTGTCTTATCTGATAGCAGAGAACAGGTCTGAGCTGCTTGTGACCAGTGTGTTATCTCAAACAAGTAGTCTCCTTTGTTTGTTTTACTTTGAGCTCTGTAGCTCTCTGCACTTAAAGATAACACTTAGGGTTAGTTCACACGGCTTATTTTGGGACGCATTTCGCCATGTATTGCGAGCGTTACTGAACTTGAAATATGAGCGAAATGCACCCTGAATCAATTTCGATTAATCCACAGTTCTCATAGAGAACTATGGATTACGTCTCCTCTCCCCGCATATACCATACGATCGTATTTTACGCGTGGGGAGATAATTGACATGTCATTTATTTGCGGCGCTTTATGGGGCCGCTCCCCCCACCCCCTGACCAGCGTGACTCCCGAAGACCCGGCGTAGTTGCGGGGCGTACTGTTCTGAAATTTATGTTCAATTGGGTTTAGATCAGGGGTTTGACTTGGCCATCCAAGAATATTCCACTTCTTTGCTTTAATAAACTCCTGGGTTGCTTTGGCTTTTTGTTTAGGGTCTATTTTCCCTCTTGTATTATGAAACGGACGATCATTTTGGCTGCTATGGCTGATTTGAGCACAAAGAAGGTCTCTGAATACCTCACGAATTCATCTGGTCTTTACTTCGGTGTCCTGTGTTACATCATCAGTAAAACACTAGTGACCAGTACCATGGCAGACAGCATTGGCCCAAGCTTCACACTGCCTCCCGCGTGTTTTACAGATGATGTGGTATGCTTTAGATCATGAACTGTACTACGCCTTGTTCTTTCCATCCTTCTGGTAGAGGATGTTCTTCCACAACTGTGCTGGCTTTTTTAGATGTTGTATTTGTTTTTTATTTATTTTTTAAGCATAGTCCAATCTAGCCTCTTTTATCCTTGAGGCTTATAAGTGGCTTGCACCTTGCAGTGAACCCTCTATTTACTTTCTTGCAGTCTTCTCTTTATGGTAGTTTTGGATATTGATACGCCTACATCCTGGAGAGTATTCAGAGACCAAATCCAGCTAAATGCAGCCAAACTGATTGGTCGAGGTTTCACAATACAGATGGACAATGACCCAAAACATAAAGCCAAAGGAAAGAAGTGGGATATATTTCTGAATGGCCAAGTCACGTCATCTGATTCAACCCAAATTGAGCAGCATAATCACTTGTTAAAGGACTGTATCTTCATGACAGATAGGCCACTAATACAGAACTGAAAACACTGGCAGTAAAGACCTGGCAGAGCATTAAAAAGAAGGAAACACGGCATCTGGTAATGTCCATGAGGGTTTTCAAGCAAGCATTAGAAAATAACATATTTAATTTGTCCAAGTGGGACAAACTATGAAAAAAAATGTATTTTTGCGGGTGTTTTGCTTTTACGGCGTTCAATCTTCGGTTAAATAGTGTTATCTGTATTATACAGGTTGATACGCCATTTGGCAATAACAAACAGTTAGGGTTTCCGTTCTGTTTGGTTACTGTAAAAAAAATCCAAACTATTTTCTATCTTTGAAATTTGCAACACGGCGCTATCTTTGTGCAACCAATAAGTTTGTAACTAACACCTAACGGATGTAAGAGAAGGGTGCATTTTTTGATGGGCTGAAGTGGTACTTTTTATCATAGCAGTCGAAAATGCCATAGGATCTTTTTGTCACTTTTATTAATTTTTTTAAGGTGATGTAATTGACCCAAAAAATCTTTCTTTTTTTTTTTTTTTTCTTCAAATTGAGGCCACCTAAGGTGCTTGACCACTAGGTGGCGCGATTGTCAATACAGTCTAATGCATTGGCGGTTTCCCCACTTCCTGTCTGCGGCCGGAAGTGGGGCAAACTAAGACATGGCAGTGATGGAGCGGTCTATCGCGAAGCTGATCCCTCTGCAAGCCCTTAGGGACACTGCCGACCGTACTCGTACGTCCAGGGCCCTTAAGGGGATAAAAACAGGGTGGCACATGTTAAGAAGCTGAAACTCCTTAACCTTTGATACAATTTTAATGTGGATACCCACAAATGAAAGTTGAAAGTCTGGACTTTACACCCATGTCCATTATATCACTATAGCTTGAATATGTTTCAGTAAACGGGTACAGAAAACTAAATTTGTGTCAAAATATATATGGCTCTAACTGTATATTTTGATCTACTAGTTGGATCCTTGCTTATCATAATTTGTGCTCAGTATTTTTATATTGATTTTATTATTTTGCAGAGAGAAGAAAACAAAAACTTGCTAAAGAGAGAGCTGGTCAGTCAAAGGTAAGAGTGTTTTAGATGGTTATTAATACTTAGAGGTTTTCCAGGGTAATAATAAAAGTACATTTACTTATTAAAAACGGCTATTTTTTTTTTCTTTCTCTGGGATAATCATACTTAAATACAAATGGCTGCTGTCCTTTTCATCTGACTTAACACATCCTAGAATGCAAAGTACATTCGTAAGAAAGGGTCATGTGTTCCACTTGCTGTTCAGGTTGACTGGTGTAGCTGTACATGTATATTGTTCAGAAAACAGATCTCCTCTGATGTTGTGCTATGCCATTTTAGGAGATTGAGAACTGTTATTAGATGATTGTGTGGTTAAAAATTATCCCCAAAACAAAACCCAGCCTTATGTGAGCCTGAGAACTCTGACAGGCTGCATTATTATTATATAAACACACATGATTTCTACATTATATTTATAACCCTTCCGACATAGGCGTATGGATACGCCCTAGCGGGAAGTGACTCCCGCAAAAGGGACGTATCCATACGCCTCCCTGGCGCATCGCGACGGGCTTCAGCGGGCGAGCCACGCACGATTCGCAAACATGGGACCAGCGGTAATTTGCGCTGGACGCATGTCCGTATCCACCCCGGCGGAGTGGCTCGGCCGCGGGTGATTACAGGCTTCATTACCGGCAGCCTGTGTCATGGCCTGCGATAATCAAAGCGCAGGCAGGAGGAGTGAGCTCCTCCGACTGACTCCCGTCGGCTGCCGCTTGTAGTGCGTCAGGCACCGAATCTCCTCTTTGATGCCCTCGGGAAAGTGAACGGCACTTTCCCGGGTCATCTGTGGACGGTCACCATGCCCGCAATGCATGTGGGGCATGGTGGAAAGCTCGTTGTCATGGGCCACCAGAGTTAACACAGTATGATACTGTGCATGGTCTGCTTCTACAGCAATCATCAGAATTGCTGTTAGAAGTATAAAGTGAAAAAAAAATGACAAAGAGTAAAAATAATGTCAAAAGTGAAAAAAAGTTAAAACAACAAAACACAACAAAATAAAAATAAAAACACGTACAACCGCCTTTTCCCCTTTACAAACGCCAATCGCCCCAAAAAAGATTCAAAAATAAAGTACTCCCATATTTGGTATCGCCGCGTGCGAAACGACCCACCGGATAAATCTGTCATGTTAATTAACCGTACGGTGCAACGCCATAAAAAACAAAAACAAAAAAAACAGTACAGAATTGCCGATTTTATGTACATCCTGCATCACATAAATTGAATAAAAAGCGATCAAAAAAATTCATTAGACGCCAAATAGTTATGTACCAATTAAAACTTCAGTTCATCCCGCAAAAAAAAAAGTCCATACACGTCTCTGTATTATGGAAAAATAAGAAAGTTATGGCTTCAGATGACAGCGATGCATAAATATTATTTAACCTATAAAAAACTTTTGTTATATTTTTTAAAGTCTTCAAAATTTAAAAAAATATTAATAAGGGTATCGCCATACATCGTATCGACCCAGAGAGTAAAGCTAAACTTGGTTATGGATAATGCACAGTGAGCGCTTTTAAAAATTAATAAAGAAAAAACACTACTTGGATTGCAGTATTTTCTTCACCCCTGCCCACTCCAAAAATAGGATTTAAATAATTGATCCAAAAATTCTTGTCCCCCCCAAAAATTCATACCAATTAAAAACGTCAACTCTTCCGCAAATAAAAACAAGCCCAACACAGCTCGTACACAGAAAAATAAAAACGTTATGGCTTCTAGACTTATGGCGATGCAAAAACGTGTTTTTCCTTTTTGAAATAAAGTGTTTTATTGTGTAAAAGCAGTAAAAACATAAAAAAATATACAAATTGGATATCGCCTGTAATCGTATCGACCCTGAATGAGTAATACTAGTATGTCAGATTTTTATACTGCACGGTGACGCTGTTAAAAAATAAAAAATAAAAAACCACTACCAGGACACTGCTGTATTTTGTTCAAAAATGTCCTCACAAAAACCTAATAAAAAGTGATCAAAGCAGGCATTTGCCCCATAATGGTACTAATAAAAACATTAACTCATCCCACAAAAAACAAGCAGAATCTCTCGTATACAGAAAACTGAAACACGTTATGGCTATCTGAACCAGAACAAACATAAAAAACGCAAATTTTTTTATAGACCTATTTCTATTGTGTAAAAGTAATAAAACATAAAAAAAGATATAAACTCTATACCATTGCATTTGTACCGACCCCATGTAAAGATATCCTGTCATTTACATGCACGGCAACGCTTGTAAAATTGAAGCTCAAAAAACAATGGCGAATTGCGTTTTCCCCTCATTCTCATAGCTCCATGCAAAAAAAAAAAAGCAACTTTGGAACACTGTGCAACCCAAAAATGTACAATACACCCCTAGATGAGTTACTTTGAGGCTCGTGCCTGAACTCAAATAGGTTGACTTAATGGAAGTTTCACCTGTTCTGTACTTTGGGGGCTTGTATATGCGAAATGGCCCCCACCAAAATCTTGCATTCAAAAGCCAAAGTAGCCGCCTCCCTCCCTTATACCCCCTGCCATCGCGCCCAAACAGCAGATTACACCCCACTGTAGGGTATTGCGAGAACTTGGAAGAAAATTGTGTAACAAGGTTTTGGGTGCTTTTTTACCCAGGATCCTTTGTTAAAATATTAAAACATTTTCAGCTAAAAATTGCAGATTATTGGAAAAAAAAAAAATTGTTTTACATTTTCACAGCTAACGCTAAATTTTTTGTTGACACACTGTGGGGTCGATATGCTCACTACACCCCTGGATATTATCCTTAAGGGGTGTTTGTAGTTTCCAAATATGGGGTATTTTTAGGGGCGTTTATTAAAGTTTTGGAAACCTTAGGGTGTCCGCAAAACCTGAAATGGCCCCTAAAATAAAATGGTATGAAAATGAGACTCCAGAGTCAGAGGTGCGCCTCCTATTCTGGGCATGTGGTTGAGCCAATTATGACTAGGGGCCACATATGGGATATCCTCTGAAAACGGCAGAATCTGGGGAATCAATATTAAGTTGTATTTCCCTGATCAAATTTACAGTAATTCTTGTGAAAACACATGTATAAAAAATTTAAAACTGCAAACAAAAAGTGAAATTTTGAAATTTCACTTACACTTTGCTTTAATTTCCTGTGAAACACCTAATGGGTTAATAAACTTCCTAAATGCGGGTTTTGAATATTTAAGGGGTTGTAGTTTCTTAGATGAGGCATTTATGGGGCGTATCTAACATACAGGCACCAATCAAAATCCGTTAGAAACTGGATGGTTTCTTAAAAAATGTTTTATTGCAAATTTTGTTGAAAATTTGAAATTACTACTAAAATTTCTTCTAAGCCCTCTATGTCGTAAAAAAAAAAAAAGGACATTTAAAAAATGATGCCAAACTACAGCGACCATTAAGAGGTAGATGCCAGTTATAAACTATTTTGAGGTGGAATAATATTCTGTCTTACATGCAGAAATTTTTGAAGTTTAAAATGGTAGATTTTTCAAATTTTCACGATTTTTTTGATATTTTTCACAAATAACTAACATTTTTTGGACCAAAATTTCTTACTATTTAAAGCACAATGTGTCACGAGCGAAAACTATCTATGCAATCACATGGGATAGTTTAAAGTGTCAAAAAGTTATTTCTCAGACATAAAGTGAACATTGACAGATTTCAAAAATAGGGCTCTGTCAGAGAGGCCAAAACTGGCTCCGGCGGTAAGGGGTTACTAATCCTACTCCAGACTTTTTTGGTGAGCTGGCAGAAAGGACGCTACTTTTTATGAGGATTCAAATAAATGGAAGGAGTGGCTACATATTTGAGGGTTGATGGAGAGACGACTTTGCTATGTGCACACGAAGACCCCTGGGTACATTTGGTATATTTGCTATGTATTTTTCAGCCAATTACCTTACAGGTTTTTTAAACCATGTACAGTAGCAGAAAATTCCACATTGAGAATTGAGCATCCTGCAAATTTTTCAAATCTGCAGCAAGCTTCTTATATTTTAGAAGGGTGGTAGAAGTACATTTATACACTGTGGAACTGCTGTTTCAGTAGCATATCTGTACCCAATCATGAGTATTTATTTACAGAAACTCCTGTGGAGAAATGGCATAGTATTTAAGTAAAAAAAAAAAAAGTTAACTTTACTGATGTCATACAAACGGTAATGGCCAATTATAATAGATTTAAACTCTGAGCATAGCTGCATAACCAGTCCAAATGAACAGAGCCTCCAATCCCACTTATGCTTGAATAAAATGCAATTTCTTTAATTGTAAATCTTCCTTGTTAAAGAAATAAAAAATGTAACCGTACTTCACAGTATGTCCATACATAGAAAAATGAAAAGCTTGTACTCAGGTATGTAGTTGCGGCTAGTTAAAACTTAAAAAATTTCCCCAATAGTAAGCCCCCAAAAGGGTGAGCCAGGACGCCAAAATCCGCGCAAACAAGGGGGACCTCGTGGACTTTTGGGATAGCTCCTCCCTTCGTAGGAAAGTACATCAAAGGCCCCCTTTTCCTTAAAAGAAAATTTTTTAAAAAACTTTAACCCTTTTCCTGGGGTCTCTGGATTATAGAAAAAAAATTTTAAGTTTTGGGCCCTCGTTCACAGGTTTTTATTTCCCATATTGGCGCCTACTGGGGCGGATTTGCGTTCGTACGGGCAACCCGGCAGAAAATTACGGTAATCCACGTCTATTGAAAACAGTGGAATCCGTGCCCTCCCCGCTCGGCGAATCCCCCCCGGGGGGGAGAAAGTGAATGCACAATTATTTACGGTGCGTACGTCCCGTAAACAAAATGCAATTGTCTATTGGCGGCTGTACGGAGCGGCGCCCCCACTGCACGCCGCATCGCCAGGCACCCGCCCCGTCTCCGCCCGTCGCCCTGTAAATTCCACGGCGGATTTGTGCGCTTCTAATTGGCGCACAAATCCGTCGGGAATAAGCCGTGTGAGCACTGCCTAAAACTCTCATTTAACCCTTTGGGGTCATGGATTCCAAAGTGGTTATCCAGAACGCTTCTCTTGAGTAATTTAGTAAATACTTGTTCGCTGTCTTTGCAACTAACTTTCTCAAGTATACACAACCATAATTCAGATAGTGTCTAGCTGTTGTGAAGTGCCTGTTTTTTATTATCATTGCCATCGGTAGCATTCAAATTCTCACTACCTGCGGGACATTGTTTCTTAAAAAGTCGAATCGCTGACCTATGTTCATTAATCCTAACTTTCGCAGGTATAGTAGTTTGTCCAACATATACTTATCTGCAAGGACATTTATGCATATAAATAACGCAGCAACTGTCGCATGTGTGAAAGCCGCGCATCCTGATCGAGTAACCTTTGGATGGATGTTGTCCCCCTTTATAATAGACGAACGGTTTGGACAACATAAGCACGCGAAGGTGCCTGATCGTGTACTACTCAAAAATGTCTAAGACTTACCCTTATTATTAATTTTAAGGTCTGATGAGACCAACTGATGGCCTACAGTTCTCCCCTTTCGTTAACCCATCTGGGGGGAGGGGTGCGGTGTCTTTAAACAAATAGCCAAATTTTGCAGCGCTTAACAAAATTTTCCAATATTTCAATATCACCTGTTTAATGATACCTGCATGGCCGTCATAAACGGACATGTAGGTAAACAGTTGCTCATATTTTTTCTTAGGTCAAATTTGTAATAATAATTAGATATAGATAGCTCATGTTCATCATACCCCTGTCTATAAACTTGACAATATTTTCCATACTTTCTAGGTAGTATATAAGTAAAAAAGCACTGGTTGCTATAGCTACAGACATGGCTTCTACTGCAGCCTAGTAGAAGCCACTAAACACGCCCCTGAATTCAAAGTGAAGCCAAGAAAACAGGGCTGAGGTAAGATGAATCACTGTAGTGAGACAACCCCCTTAACTTTACTGATGTCATGTGCTACCCTTTTGACATTTCTCCAGTCCCTTAATTTTCTCTGTATAACAAGCCTCTGATGTCCCATAGCATGTGAATGCTGCAGTCCTATGGTTCTACAGGAAGCTGGAGTGCCGGGGAAGATGAGGATAGTGGTATTAATTCAAACTAACGTTTTATTATCTTTTTCTGAACTTGTGGATTTTGCAAAAGCTGTAAAATATGGGTCATGTGGCATACACTGTCTGCCCCACTGAATTCAATCTAGAATTTTTGCAACAAATCTGCAATGTTAAAGCTGAAGAAATTTAAAGCCTGGGAGCGTAAAATCTGCGCTGCATGGCAATTTGTGTGTAGTCTTTGGGCAGTATGTTTTCCACAGTATGTCAATAAGATTTATTGAATTTACTGTCATTAAATTTAGTTTAATGTACCCCATAGGCAGTTTAGTGTTCAGCCATAGGCAGGTATACAGTTGTGCTTAAAAGTTTACATACCCGGCATAATTTTTAACTTTCTTGACCTTTTTTCAGAGAATATGAATGATGACACACAAACACTTCTTCCACTCATGGTTAAGTGCTGCGGAATATGTTGGCGCTATATAATTAAAGATTATTACTACTATATAAAGATTATTATTATGGTTAGTGGTTGGGTGAAGACATTAATTGTCAAACTACTATGTTTTCTCTTTTTAAATCCTAATGACAACCAAAAATATCTAAATGACCCTGATCAAAAGTTCATACTCTGGTGATTTTAGCCTGATAACATGTACAGAAGTTGACACAAATGGGTTTGAATAGCTACTAAAGGTAACATCCTCACCTGTGACCTGTTCGCTTGTATTCAGTGTGTGCATAAAAGCGGAGTGAGTTTTTGGGATCTAGACAGACTTTTGCGTCTTTTATCCAGACACTGACGTTTCTGGATTGTGAGTCATGGGGAAAGCAAAAGAATTGTCAATGGATCTTCGGGAAAAGGTAGTTGAACTGTATAAAACAGGAAAGGGATACAAAAAAAATCCAAGGAGTTGATAATGTCTGTCAGCAGTGTTCAAACTTTGATTAACAAATGGAAAATCAGGGGCTCTGTAAAAACCAAGCAACCTTCAGGTAGATCAACAAAAATTTTGGCTACAACTTCCAGGAAAATTGTTTGGGATGCGAAGAAAGACCCACAAATAACATCAACTGAAATACAGGACTCCCTGAAAACTAGCAGTGTGACTGTTTCAAGAGGCACTTGAAGAAAAATGGGCTGCATGGACGAGTCACCAGAAGAAAGCAATTACTGTGCAAATGCCACAAAGTATCTCGCCTACAATACGGCAAACATCAGAGACAAGCCTCAAAACTTCTGAAACAAGCTAATTTGGAGCGCTGAGACCAAAATCGAACTTTTGGCCATAAACGTTACATTTGGGGAAGTGTTAACAAGGCCTATGATGAAAAGAACACCATTCCTACTGTAAAGCATAGAGGTGGATCGCTGATGTTTTGGGTATGTGTGAGGTACAAAGGCACAGGAAACTTGGTCAAAGTTGAAGGAAAGATGAATGCGTTACATTATCAGCAAATACTGGAGGCAAATTCCCACTCATCAGCCTGGAAGCTGCGCATGGGACGTACTTGGAGGTTCCAACATGACATTGATCCAAAACACAAGGCCAAATCTACTTGTCATTTGGCTACAGCAGAACAAAGTGAAGGTTCTGGAGTGGCCGTCTGTCTCCTGACCTCCGTATCATTGAACCACTAGTTCAATGCTCAAGCGCGTAGTTCATGCAAGACAGCCCAGGAATTTACAGGTATCGGAGGCTTTTTGCCAAGAAGAATGGGCAGCTTTACCATCTGAGAAAATAGAGCCTCATCCACAACTACCACAAAAGACTTCAAGCTGTCATTGATGTTAGAGGTGGCAATACGTGGTATTAAGAACTGGGGTATGTGACCTTTTGAGCACAACTGTATATTTCCATATGCAGGGTTTGTTAAAAAAAAAAAAATAATATAAGTACTCCCCTTTCCCCGATGCTCCGATGTGATCCGTCTTCTGGCACAGGTGGCATGATGTCATCAGGCCACGCAGACAGCCTGTGCCGGATACTCCGGAAGGCCGCAAGTATGCTTGCTCTCTTCAGCTGTATGCGCTCCCAGAGGTAGCGCATACAGCTGAAGAGATCGCAGTCAGCGCCCAGGCCATGGTAGCGCCTGGCCGCTATAGGCGGACTCGATTCAGCTGTATGCGTTCCCAGAGGAGTCGCATACAACAAAGGTATCGCTGCCTGGGCCATGGGAGCGCCCGGCTGCCGACAGGGACTTGAGTATAAGCCGAGGAAGGCTTTTGCCCCACTTTTTTTTTTTTTTTGTGCTGAAAAACTCCGCTTATAATGCAGTATATACGGTACTTCACTTTGCTGCTGATGATTTTATCTGTATGTAATCCACTCCAAAATAACTGCAGTTGTTGTGCCTCATTTAAACATGCCTATAGTGCTTATTTCGACACCCTCAATGTTTGAAACTCCAGCAAATGCTGGGCTAGGCTCAAACTTGTGTCGGAAGTTCAGTGCAGAGTCCCCTGTTGCAAGTTCTGTCGGGAATGATGGGGGGGGGGGGAATTGTAGTGGTGTGTTTTGTTTTTTTTTTTTTTTTTTTTTTTTGTTCTTCTGGTAAAATGAAGGTCTGCATAGTGGAGACCTGAAAGACCCCATCGTAATCAGTGGGGTCCACCAGGCGCTGTTGGTGTCTGATTCACTTCTGTGACACAGGTTCTGAACAGAACCTATTACATGTGTGAACCTAGGCTAATAGTCTAAATATATTTTGGTTATAAATGTTTTAGACTTTGTACCCTGTTTCCCCGAAAATAAGACCATGTCTTATATTAATTTTTGCTCCTAAGGACAAGCAAATACTTTTTTTTTAGGGGATGTATTTTTCTGTGGACAATAATTCACATTTATTGTTTAACTCAACATGTATTAATATACTGTAGTGATTTCATCACAAACCTAATCATAAGCAGCCAAACTATTATTGAGTTGAATTAAAAAAAAAAATGCACTATCTTATTTTTGGGGGTGTCTTATTTTTGGGGAAACAGGGTATATATATAACAATAAAACAAAGTTATCCTGGTCATTAGAGGTGTTCAGAGGTAAAACTGTTTTACGAAGTATTCACTCTGGACTTGGGCAAAAACCCCGCTTAGTCAGAAACTCGTCAGTAAGGTTGGATATTCCCTATTATGCTGTCAGGTCACATATGTTTCTATATGAATGAAGAGGAATTGGCTTTTCAATGAACATTTTATGAATGTAGGGAGGTGGTCACTCTGCTCTATAAACTCTCCTCTTTCATAAGATGTCTGTAAATGTCATTTTGGAAAAGGGGTGCAAAGTCATTGCACATAGAAGCTATGTAGTGGCACTAATCCTCAGTATTGATAACACTGGAGAACACTCATTTTGGTGCCTTAAAGGAGACGTCTCGCTTCATCAGTTCGGCTGTTTTCTTGAAGCTTGATTCTCTCAGTTCCTGATATTCAGGAGTGTTTCTTCCCCTCCCAGCTGGGTGTTTCTTAACTGAAGGTGGATGACATCATCCCCCCCCCCCGCCTCTTCACTGTTCATGCTCATTCCCGAGTCAGTGTGTTCCCCCCACACTGTCTGAGTCCACGTGTCACTGTCCTCTCCCTGTGCAGTCTTATTTTGTAATAGCTGTTTACATACCACAGGCCTGCATTCAGTCTAGACAGTCTTCTATGAACTCAGAGCACTGATCTGATCTCTTCTCCTCTCACAGATGGAGGTTTGTTACAGTTGAATCCAGTCTTCTATGAACTAATCCAGAGCACAGATCCGTCTTCCATCTATGCAGGAGCATTAGGCACCGCGGCACAATTCTGCTGTTTTCTGATTGTAGAAGCAGCTACAGTGTCACTGAGGAGCTGGTGGCTGTATAGAGCGAAATTGTTGCCGGCCCCTTATTCTGAGTGAGAGGCAGGAATACAAGCTCCTGTGAATACGACCAGGGGCCGAACAGAATGTAAATTAGTAGAGCCGTCAGGCAATGAAATGAAACGAGGTGGGATCCGGCACTGGGGAACAGTGTTTACACAAAACGAAGATTAGGGAGACTGAAAACACGACCGCTTTGCAAATGACATCCAATTGTAAATTTGCTTGTTTTCACTGTCCCCTTATTCTGAAGACCATTTAATGAAATGATACAACCCCTTTAAGTTGGAACAGTTTTTGAGTATGTTTGGGGTGCTGATTCTGAAAATGACACCCGTTTTGCACATCCGGCATTGCTACCTTACCAAGTATGTGCTGCTGAAAGCATTGGTCACTCAATATTTCACTGAAGAAATCTAGGCATTTCATGTGAAACAGAAAAGATATACATTTAAAGAACACATACAAACAAAAACATGTCGGTGCATGAGCAAATTCAATTATATTCATCTGCACTACATATTTATAAACACATTAATCACAAGAACAATGTAGAATCCTGTAATCAACCTCTCATAAGAGCTGCTAGAACAAAGGGGATGGTATTTTCAGACTCCGCAGCACTCATACACCCAGAGTAAGAGCGAAATTTCTCCCCCTGTGTAGTATGGCTTTTATCCTAATGATCTTAGTTCTTCTGTGGCTGTTGTCCCAGCAATAGCACTTCCTCTATCTGTGTTAAAGGGGGTTTTCATGATTTTGAAAAAAAAAAAATTGGTGTAAACAATGTGTTCATCCCACTGGACATGTAATGGATTAAAAAGCGATCAGAAAGACAAGCCCCAAAAGTATGCATAAACCTTTGTTTTAAACCATAAAAGCACCATTTTTAAGTACTACAAAATAAGTCTAAAATGGGTATCACTGTAATTGTACCATCCCTCAGAGCAAAATTAAGATGTCACTTATACTGCCCAATGAGCACTGTTAAAGGGAAACAAAAAAAAAAAAACATGCTGGTGGAATTGCACCAATGAGAACTTCAACACATCCTGCAAAAAACAAGCTCTTGCTCAGCTCCATTTACAGAGAAATGAAAAATGGCTCTCTTAATGTTAACCTGAAACATACCAATTTTATAGGTTTGCTTTTACATGAAAAAAAAATTGTACCATTATACTTGTCCTAGCCTGCATAGTCCAAGTATCATGTCATTTACTTTTCATGGTGAGGGCAGTAAAGATAAAATAAGATAACATCCAAGAACATAATGGTTCTCCCGCCCTCTCCCCCGAAACACCTGTGTGCCCAAAATACACAATGCACTCTTATGAATCATCTGAGGGGTGTGTTTTCCAACATAGGGTAATTACTGGAAAGTTTAACCTGTACTGGGGTCTTTGCAAATGCGTCCTGGTGCCCACCAAACTTGCATTCCAAAAGCTAAATGGCAATTTTGCCCTGTACATGAAAAGCAGTTTACATCCAAGTATAGGTAATGACTGTATTTGGAAGAAATTACAGAACCAATTTTTGAGTGGGGGGCAAAGTGGTGACCACAGGGGCAACATCTCTAACAATGTCTGAGTATAAAGGAATTGCCTCAGCCCCAGTCAAGTTTGATGAATGGTTGAACTCTTCTACTACTTTGAGAACAGGTGAAAAATTTTGCTGAAATCTCTTTCTGGGAGCAGAATCTTTTCCCTGGGCAGCGCTTTGCCTGCTCCATGTCATCAATTATACTCCTCATGTGATAAGGCTGAAGATATGGGAGCAGTAGCACCGGCCGGACCCAATTCCTCTTGCTCTTTGCACTGCATCGATCTAACTGGGAGTCGTCGTCGATCCATTTTGTGACGAATCAGACTCCTGCAAAATAGGCATCGGCTCCGACTCCACAGCCCTGGTTTAATGCTATTCATTGTAGTGAGAAAACTCTTAACTTTTAGCACCTTATGGTGTCTGCAAACTAACAGTACTTAAAAATACCCTAATAGAACTGAGACCCCAAAATCCAGTATGTGTTTCTCCTATTCTGAGGCCTGTCATGATGTCAAGTGTCACACTATGACCAAATCTGGGAAATCTTTAAAATCGCAGAATTGAAGAAGTCAATGTTGTTGCATGGTTTGTAAGGCTGTAAAGACAGAAGTCCATCCAGTTCAGTCTATTCTATAGTGTTGATTCAGAGGAAGGCCTTTCCCTCTTAAAATCTACTGTGTTCCAGTAAAAAAAACAAAAAAAAAACCTGTACAACACCCGCCACTGACTACAATGTAAAATGGGCTGAATGACGCTTATTTGACTTGAGCATTTTTTTTGGGCGCATAATGTCGACATGTCAATTCTTCGAGACGTTTTAATAATAATAAGTTTCTAATGAGTAAACTGCGGTTTTAGTGCCGAAAGTATTCCATGTGAACGTCTCCTAATATACTTTCTAAACTGTATTACGCCCCTGTTCTGGCTGTAACTTGAGCAGAAGAACATCTGGCATAAAATTTTCTTCTAAAATCTAAATGTTCGCATGAATAAAAGCATTTACACCCAGTTAGGGTGATGACTGTATTTGGAAGGAATTACACCAGTCAATGAGTGCAGAGGGAACAGTGTTTAACTTGTCGTGGTTGAAATTGCTAACTGCATGATGAAACGTTTAACTCTTCTACACTTTACACGGGTAAAACTTTGCTAAGTCCTTTAAGCAGAATTTTCCGCTGGGAGCGTTTGCCTGCCCATGTCGGCATTAATGTCAGTGAAAAGCTGAAGATAACTGTAGTAGGTAAATCTTTTGGACTGCATCGTATCTGGGGCTTATAGGAAAAAATCGACCCTGGAGAATAGGCATGGCTCGCTCCACAGCCCGTTTAAACATTCAGTGAAAAAGGACTCTTATTTGCATAGGTTTAAATAAAAGTATAAAGAAACAATGAATGAGGAAACCAGTAGTGTTGCCTATTTCTGGGGTTGAGTCGTTCACTATAAAATTGGAGATCTTTAAAACATAAGTTGGGTCCAGTTGTTGAGGGTTTTGTAAAGGCAAAGACAGAATGTCCAGCCAGTTCACTGCTCATCTGCTAGTTTGATCACATAGGAGTTTAAATTTACTGGTCCTGTAAAAAAAAAAAAAACTGTCACACGCCGGAAAGTATTCATGCCTGATGACGTATTTCAGCTACATTTTTTTTCGGCGCATATTCCAAAGAGTAGAGAGTTTAATCATTCATCAAATTACTGGGTAGCAATGCGTTTTACCCGAAAGTATTCCAGAGAACGTTCCTAATTGGTCACGATTTGCCCCCCTGAGTGAGTGTAGAGAGGCCGTTCGCTAGCCTGGAAATAATGAGATCAGATGTGAAGTCATGTATGCAGGATCTGATGGAGGCAATACTATTTCTCAGAACAAATTCAGAGACTGCACAAATGTTCCTGCAGTGTTTTGCATATTTACAATTTTTTTGGTGTTCTAAATCATATCCAATAAATATATTTTACACTGACAAGCAAAATGGTAACAATGTTTTGAACTTGTGACTTTCATGCTCCATATCTCGCCATCCACTACAGATTTGTATGAGGCTACTGTAATTTTATATAGTCATCTTACATCTTATACATACATTTGACTTGCAAGTATTTAGCATCTGTTTAGTTCTGCAGATTCTTTCCTGTAACTGCATTGTTACTGTTTTGCTCCTAAAAATCAAAATGTAAATTTTTATTATTTTGTTAGTATTTGGGAAAGCCACCTTTTTGTTTTCAGTACTACCTGAATCCTTCTGGGCTCTGGATCAGATTCAAGCACATCTTGACCAAAATCTGATCCCAGGTCTCTTCTACACATTCCCAATGTTGGTGCAGACTGGATTTGGATACAAATACAGCTTTTTCTTCAACTCTATACACGTGATCAAAACCTTATTACGATTTTGCTTGTCAGTGTCTGTTCTACCTAAATAGCCTGTTTATTGCATCATAAGGTGATAAATAGCCTGATGTTACCATTTTACTACAGTAAAGTTATCACTTAAACATGCGCCATGTACGAGGGAGTCCGAGGTTTGGGAAATTGAGTTGCCGGGGCTTCGGCGTGCCAACTCCACAGCCCTGGTGGAATATTGTTTCTGTATAAATGCTGTTTAAAGTGTTCTATGAAATCTTTAAACTCATAAAAATGAGTTTAAGGAATTTCGTGTTTTCTTAAATTGAGTGAGGTTTTTTTTTTTTTTTTTTGGGGGGGGGGGGGGTGTTTTAACACAGGACCCCTCAAAAGCCATATTAGAACTGGACTTTTTCCTAAAAATTAAAGCCCACTAATTTCCTAAATTTATGCGAACATAATGTAGACCTGTTGTAAATGCTAGTTATTAACTGTGGTATAACAAACATTTTTTTTTTAAGTTTAAAACTGGCAAATTTTCACAAGTTTGATTTTTCAGAAATAAGAATTGTATCAACCAAAATGTATTACAAACTTAAAGAACAATGTGTCACGAGAAATCTCTAATCCTTAAAGCAAACATGCGGTTTTAAAGTTAAACCCACATTAAGTCACACTTCAGATTTGAAAAATGGGGCTCTATAATAGAGGTCAAAACTAGCCCTGCACTTAAGGGGTTAATGAGGATAGGGCCCAATAAGGACCGCTGTGGTACCCCACGAGTTAGAGGTATTAATTATCACCCTTTTGTTTTCTATCGCTAAACTTACTTTCCCACTCCCAAACATTTTACCCCAGTTCAAGCAGACAATTTTGTTCCAAAAATTTTAGTCATGGGTGGTTGATTCTGGGTAGCAAACCATGTTCATGGCCATTAATATTGTTTTCAGTCCTGGACTGCTAGTAAAATAGATATGGCTATTTGCTGTAGCTTTTAATGCTCTGTACCTAGGCTGACCATTTTACAAAATAGGACAAAATCGCATGGTAGAGCCAAGGGGGTAGTTTGAACCACTCCCTTATGTACACCCAGGCTTCACATACTCACCAGAACTAAATAACCAATAATCTCCACAATCCAGAGGCTGGTAAATCGGAGTACTATAGATAACAAATGATTAGATCCCTGGTGTGATTGCATACTGTATATATGATTTTTAAATACCTCCCCTAATATACAACCCCAATGCCAGTAGAAGGCTGTTTTATTTCTAAATGCTTTTGCCCCATATTTTACTTGTATAGCAAGTGAAACAAGTATTGAACTTGCCACCAATTTTCTAAGTAAATATATTTCTAATGGTGCTATTGATAAGAAATTCTCACCAGATGTCTGGAACAACCCATCTTATCCACACAGGTAAATAAATCTAACCACAGATGTCCATAAATTAAGTTGTATAATAATGAAAAATGACAACAGGAAAGAGTATTAATCACTTACTGCCATTTAATACTTCATACAAAAGCCTTTGTTGGGGATGACAGCTCTATGGAGGTTCCTTCCATAGATTTTCTATTGAAGTCAGGTGATTAACTGGGCCATTCTGGCAGCTTTGTTTTCTTTCTCCGAGACCAATTGAGAGATTTCTTAGTTGTGTGTTTGGGATCTTTGTCCTGCTGCAATGTCACCACTCCTCTGTGGGTTTTATGTCCATATGTCCCTTTATCCTTCCTTAAATTATAGGAAAATTGCCAGTGCTGTAATCTGAAAAACAGCCCCACATGTTCCCGTTACCAGACGTCACTGTTGGCATGGTGTTTTTTGGGGTGGTTTGCAGTGCCTTTTGGTTTCCAAACATGGTGTGTATTATGGCATCCAAGGAGTTTAATTTTGGTCTCCTCTGACAAGACTATATTTTACAGGCTTTTATAAATGTTTTTGTGCAAACCTTAAAGGATAGTTTGTTCCAGTGAGGGTTTTCAAAGAATGCATGATAAAAAGTTCTCTGTCACTTCCTGTTCATACTAATTTGCATAAGCTCCATGTTTACAGCTAAATTGTGCTTTCAATGCTAATTAGATTAGATTAGCTTCTCAAACTACGGAAGGACTTCTTATCGATCCCAAAACAAAAGCCCTAATTTCAGAGCTGTTTACTTGAGATAAAACAAGCTTTTTACGGGTCTGGCAGCACGGGGACACCTTGACTGACACTGTGGACCTGTGGTGATGACTCACTCCTGTTATCTCATTGAACAAACACCCCAGGAAAATTTGTTTAAAGGGTCTGTTTCTGAGGAACTGGAAATAGCCCACTGAGGTAATAAATTCACTTGTTCTCTTTAGGAAAAACCGGGAAAACAATGCATATATTTTGGAAAATGTCTTTTATTTTTTGTGTTCCCTACAATTTGAAAGCTATTTTTTTGTAGCGAGAAAAAAAACCCCTTTTAAATGCACTTGAATATGCTTTTTGTTCAGCAGTGGAGTTTTTGTGTGGTGAGTGTGAAATACAAGCCATGGAGGTTGAGTGCATTACTTACGGTTTTCTTTGAAACAATTGTACCTGCTGATTCCAGGTCTTTCTGTAACTCTCCACAGGTGTTCCTTGGCTTTTAGACAATTCTGGGAATTCTTACACTCCTCTGTCTGAAATCTTGCGCACCTGATTGTGACCTGCTTATAGTGAAATTATTTCCTTTTCACATCCAGATTATGGCCTCAACGGTGCTCACTGGAGTCTTCAGTAGTATAGAAATTCTTGTGAAACATTCTGATGGCATTGGTTACAGAACAATAAGGTTGCAAAGGTTTTATGATGGTTCTTGTTTAGCACCTGTTTGATAAGGCCTTTTTATAAGCCATCAGTTGAACCAGCTAATATTTTTCACTAAGTGGCAGGATTACTTTGTAATTACTGATGGATTTCAGCTGGTGTCATGATTTTTCCATGGCTTTTTGCACCTCTTGCTTCATGCGTTCAATACTTTTTTTCCTTGTTATTTCTCATTGCACATAATGGATTGGATGGGGTGTTGCTGACAGCTGGTGAGAATTTTATGTCAGTAGCACCTTTAGAAATATATTTACTTAAAGGGGTTGTCTCACTACAAGGATTGTTTTTCATATTTAAGATCGTGCAAAACAATCACTTGCAATAATTCCTTAACGTTCCTACCATCCCAAAATATCCACTCTTGTATAGCTGCATCAGCTTCTTAGGTTCGCCCATACTACAGACCTTTTGATCTCTCCTGATAGGCTGCCAGCACTGGTTGCTTTAGCTACAGACCTGGCTTCTACTGCAGCCTAGTGGAAGCCAGTAAACACACCCCTGCATTCAAAGTGAAACCAAGAAAACAGGACTGAAGTAAGATGATTCAATGTAGTGAGACAACCCGTTTAAATACGATGGGTGAAATAAGTATTGAATACATCTCCAATTTGCTACTACTGAGCCAGGCATCATTTAAATTTTTTTTAATCTGAATGCCTAGCTTTTACATGTTAGTAACTGTCAGCATTTGAAGTCCTGAGTTATAGCAAATGAACAGACACAAATGTAATTACATTTGTCATTTTCCAACCAGTGATATTACCCAATTTGTCAAGTAATTTGTCAGTCAAATTAAGCTGTTTGTATAGTTCGTAATCTCTCATATGGATATTATAATATATATATATTTTTTTTTTTTTATAAAGCTGCCTGATCTTAAGGATGCTGAAGCTGTTCAGAAGTTTTTCCTTGAAGAAATCCAGCTTGGGGAGGAATTACTTGCACAAGGTTGTAATTTTTACTATATTTATTAGTATTAAGATATTTTGACCTCCTCCACTTCCCAATATTTTCCTTGTGGAAACTAAAACAGCCGTTTATGCAGAGATTTCTGCTTTTACATTTTGGGCGGTTTTCTGGAAACCCCCCAATAAAACAATCATGACATCATGGAGTTATAGAGAAGATGCAATCTGTGGCTTCTTTGCATATCTGTATACATACACTCACCGGCCACTTTATTAGGTACAAACCTGTCCAATGCTCGTTAAACACTTAGATTTTTAAACAGCCAATCACATGGCAGAACTCGTGCATTTAGGCATGAACATGGTCAAGACAATCTCCTGCAGTTTCAAAAACCGGCAAACAGATGGGTGAAAGAAAGGGATTTGAGTGCCATGAACGTGGCATAGTTGTTGGGGCCGAAGGGCTGGGCTTTAGTATTTCAGAACGCTGATCTCCTGGATTTCACGGGACAACCAATCCCAGGTTTTACAGAGAATTCCGAAAAAGAAAAAACAACCATAGCGGCAGTCCTGTGGGGAAAGCCTTTTTTTTTTGATCCAGGGGTCAAAAAAAAATGGGGGGCTGGTTCGAGCTGAAAAAAAGGCAACAGGGGACTCAAAAGCCACCCGTTACAACCAAGGTACAGAAGAGTCTCTAAACGCACAACGGCGAATTTGAGGCAAGGGGCTACAAGCAGAAGACCACACCGGTGCCACTCCTTTCAGCTAAGAACGGGAAAACCCCTGAGGCTCCAATTTGCCCAAGCCATCGAATTGGACAGTAGAAGATTGGAAAAAACGTTCCCTTTTTCTGATGACTCGATTTCGCTGCGACATTCGGATGGTAGGGTCAAAATTTGGCGTCAACAACATGAAAGCATGGATCCATCCGCCTTTATCAACGGTTCAGGCGGTGGTGGTGGTTCATGGTGTGGTGTATTTTCTTGGCACTTTTTTGGCCCCCCTTGGGAAAACCAAATTGAGCATCGTTCAACACCTTGTGGAATCTATGCCACGAAGAATTGGGCAGTTCTGAAGGCAAAAGGGTGTCCAACCCGTTACTAGCATGGTGTACCTAATAAAGTGGCCGGTGAGTGTATAGTTGGTAATAATGGGCTACTACCAATAGAGCGCTGTTATAAGCAAATAATGATGCAATTGTATGGAAACTGTTTAATTTTAATTATTTTTTTTTTTATTCCCCCCCCCCCCCCCCGCCCCCTTCTCTACTGTCTCTAGGTGACTTTGAAAAAGGAGTTGATCACTTAACAAATGCCATTGCTGTTTGTGGACCACCTCAACAGTTGCTTCCAGTTTTGCAGCAGACTCTCCCACCACAAGTCTTTCAAATGCTTCTGACCAAATTACCCACAATTAGCCAGGTAAAATATTTTGTTCTGTAACCTTTCTGTTGGTACTGAAGTTTTGTAAGTTGGACATTATTTTGATATTCAAGCTTCCATGTACAGTTTTGAGATTACGGCTACTGTTTAACCCCTTCCCGACATTGGAAGTGCATTCCCGCAAATGGACGTATGAGTATGTCCTGGCGATCGTGCGGGTATGTATATTACTGCTGGCCGAATGCCGCATCACCCGCGTCTAGAGTGAGCTCCGGCCGCGGGTGATTAACCCTTCATTATTGCGACACATCATGGTCGCGATAATGAGCTCCTCCTGTCTGCGATCCGGTTCAGCGAGTGGCGGAGAAGCCGTTCGCTTGGCCGTTACCCGACAGCATCCAGGCTGTCTGACGTCACCATGTCTGCAATGCATTGTGGGTATGGTGATTGACAGTAACCAATGGCAACCAGTACATAGCAGCAATCTGAAGATTGCTGTTACAAATCCCCTCTGAGGAAAAGTGAAAAAGTAAACAAAAAGTTAAAGAAACACAAAAAATAAAATAAACACGTACACCGCCCTTTACAAACGCCAATCGCCCCAAAAAAGATCAAAAAGAAATTAAATACACATATTTGGTATCGTCGTGTGCGTAATGAACCACCCTATAAATCTGTCACGTTAATTAACCCATATGGGGAACGCCGTAACAAAAACAAGTCTCAGAATAGCGATTTTTGTTAATCCTGCAGCACATGGAATAAAAAACGATCAAAAACTCAAACACCAGAGTGGTGTCAATTAAAACATAAGTTCATCCTGCAAAAAACAAAAAAAAAAAACCCTTACACAACTCTGTATACTGAAAAATAAAAAAAATTATGACTATAAGAAGATGGCGATCCATAAATATTGTTTTACACAATGAAACACTTGGGTATCGCCCAGAAAGCAAATCTAACTTGTCATGGATACTGCACGGTGAGCGCAGATTAAAAATCACTACTAGGATTGCAGTCTTTTCTTCACCCTGCCTTCCGAAAAACGGATTTAAAACTGATCAAAAAGTCTTGTCCCCCCAAAAATGATACCAATAAAAACTTCAAACCATCCCGCAAAAAACAAGCCCCCTACACAGCACTGTGCACAGTAAAATAAGTTATGGCTCTCAGTATGGCGATGCAAAAACATGTTTTCCTTTTTCAATAAAAATGTTTTCATCGTGTAAAAGCAGTAAAACATAAAGATAGACAAATTGGGAATCACAATAATCGTATCAACCTGCTGAGTAAAACTAGCATGTCATTTATACTGCACGGGGGACCCCCAGTAAAAAAAAAAAAAAAAAACACTCAAGGAATGCTGTATTTTGTTCAAAATGCCTCACAAAAGCCTTAATAAAAAGTGATCCATAATGGTACTAATAAAAATGTCAACTCATCCCGCAAAAAAAATAAGCCCGTAATCGGCTGCGTATACAGAAAAATTTAAAAGTTATGGCTGTCAGAATATGACAACCAAAAACGCAGTTTTTTTTTTTTTTTTTTTTTTATATTCCTATTTTTATTATGTAAAAGTAATGAAACATAAAAATCCATATAAGATTTATATCATTGCAATTATACCAACCCGCAAAGTAAAGTTATCCACTCACTTACACTGCACGGCGAACACTGTGAAGTTGAGGCCCAAAAAACAATGGGAGAACTGGATTTTTTTCCCCATCAGTTTCATGGCCCAATGCTAAAAAAAACTATGGAACACCTGTGCGCCCAAAATGCACAATACACCCCTAGATGAGATCACTGAGGGGTGTTGAATCTAAAATGGGGTAACTTCTGGAATAGCGCTCCCTCCATTGTATACCCTGCCATGCGCCCAAACAGCGGTTTACACCCACATGTAGGGTATTGCTGCTTGGAAGAAATTGCGTAACAAAATTTGGGGGGCTTTTTTTTTTTTTCTTTCCAGGATTCCTTGCAAAACTTAAACCTTTTCAGCTAAAATTGCAGATTGTTGGAAAAAAAAATATTTTTTTGCATTTTCACATTCTAATGCTAAAAATATTTGTGAAACACCTGTGGGGTCTATATGCTCATTACACCCTATATATTTTCCTTAATGGGTTTAAGTTACCAATATGGGGTCTCTTTAGGGGTGTTTATTAAGTTTTATAACTTTAGGGTGTACACAAACCTGAAATGGCGCCTAAATAAAATCGTAATGAAAATGAGACACCAGAGTCCGGTAGGTGCTCCTCCTACTCTGGGGCTTGTGGTTGGTCCAAATAGTGGCACTAGGTCCACATATGGATTCTCTGAAAATGTCATAATCAGGTAATCAATAATGAGTTGCATTTGGTGGATGTCACTGATCACAGCTACAGTGTTCTTGTGAATAATGTATAAATTATTTAAAATCATGCAAAAAAAAGTGAATTTTTAAATTTACCTCTAAGTTTCAATGGTTTGAAAGGCCGAACAAATACATGACGTCCATCAGTTCAGCCTGCTGTGGGCTAAGGTGTTGATCCAGAGGAAGGCACAAAAACCCCAATGAGGTAAAGCCAATTGTCCTCATTTTTACGGGAAAAATTCCTTCCTGACTCCAATCATAGAAATCCCTGGATCAATGACCCCTCTCCTGATTCCTAGACACTATAGACTTGCATATAATTAAGATACGCTCCAGAAATGCGATCTACACAATTTTTGAACGCCGTTATTGAATTCACCAAAAGTCCTCTGGCATAGAATGTCCATTGTCCTCACTGCTCTTAACAGTATCAGAATCCCTTACTATGTATATGTAGAACTTTTGTTCCTCAACGACGTAAGGATGCCCACTTGTAAAGAAAGTCCTGTATAAATAATATCTTGGGAGAGATCTCTATATTTGACCTATGTATTTAAACAAAAATATAATGTCCCATCGAAGCCTTCCATTACACTACAACTAAATAACCCCAAATCTCATGTCGTACATCTTATCTGGGAATTGTATTCACCCAGTCCTATTTATTAATTTAGTGTTGCCCTCCATTTGTAACCTTTTCCATCTCTACAATGACATTTTTTTTTTATATTATTTTTTTTTTTAATTATTTATATATTTTTGTTTAGTTTTTTTTTTATTTGATTTTAAGTTATATTTTTTTTTTTTTTTATTTTATTTTATGTTTTTTTCCTGTGCACTGGTGCCAAAAACTTACACAATATTCAGTGATTGTGCAAACCAGTGACTTTGTAATAATGAGAATAAATAGTTTCTCATCAGTGCCTCTATGCACCTTCTAATGCAACCCCATAATCCTATTAAGCCTTGGCAGCTGCTTATTAATTCCTGCTTTAATTCCATGTGATATGACACCTAATGGGTTAATAAACTTCCTGAATGCGGTTTTGAATACTTTAAGGGGTGTAGTTTCTTACATGAAGTCCTTTATGGGGGTACCTAACATACAGGCCAGAGCTGGTCCCTATCAAAAAAAAGGAAAAAATGTATATTGCAAATTTTCTTAAATTTGACAATTATTACTACATTTCTAAGCCCCCTAATGTCATTAAAAGAAAAAAAAAGACATATGGTAAATGCTAGTTATAAGCTATTTTGAGTGGAATAACTATCTTGTCTTACCCACAAATTTTAGAAGTTTGAAAATGGTAAATTTTTCACATTTTTCACAATACCTTGATGTTTTCACAAATAAACAAGGACTTGTTGGACCAAAATTTCTTACTATCTTAAAGCACAAAGTGTTGTGGAAAAAGTTAATGCTAGCTGTGATTGAATTCTGTCAGACAACACTCCATCAGAAGTGTATGAGGCTACATAGATACAGACTGAGATACCATTCACAAAGTGCCTACAATGGAGATGTGAGGATCAGAACTGGAACGTGGCACAGTTGGTGCCCTGATCTGATGAATCATGTTAATCTCATGTGGACGGTAGGGTGCATATATGGTGCTTTTCTGTAGATTTTCTGCCAATAGGTCGTCTTTATGTTTTATAAATTGTCAGTACATTTTGACCTACAATTGTTGTCTTTCTCAAAATCTGACTTTTTTTTTTTTTTTTTTTTTTTTTTTTGTTCAAGTGTTTAAGAACTTGGTGTTTTTCTTTTTGTCTTCTAGCGGATTGGAATGCTCATAGCTGACTGAAATGAGTTGGAAGTAGTCTGCATGTATCCTTCCACAGATTTTATTTGTATTGCGTAATCAAAATGTACTAAACATGCCATTATTAATAAAAACAAAAACAGTATTTTTTTAACTGTTCTGTTACTAAACTTTAGTTACCCGATTTTTGTTAAAACATTTTTACAATAGAAGTATTGTTTAAATTTGTTTTCTGTTGCTGTAAAAATCACTTGGAAATAACAAGCTTGGTTTAACCCTACATTGCATGCTGTGGAATTTTGGATACATATGGCTCAAAGTGCAATGATTCTGTTTAAATGTACACGAGTTGGCACCACTACGCAGTGATTTTATCTCTTTAACTACTTTAGTAAAGGAATGTAGTCATTTCTGTATGGCTGGCTGCATTGGAAGGTTTTTAAAGAGCATTTACTTGTAAATGGTGGCAAAGAGAGGTGAGTAAAACTAAGGTTAAGATGTTCATTGCCTTTCACACAGTAGGTTAACAGTTTGTTTGTTTTTTTATTACCATTACATTTAAAAACCTGTTTACTATGTAACTTCACATATTGTCTAATGTAATAATACACACTACAAAAGATCCTTTAATGTATTTTTGCAATTTTGCCCATAGGAATTGGGGAAAGGATTTCACATCACATCGCACTTGGTGTGACTTCAATAAACATTTCTGATGCTTTTCCGTTTAGAAAAGTGAGGAGATGAAACCAAACGTATCGGGTTGTACTGGTGCATGTGATGTACAAAAAGAAAAAAAATGATTTAAAAACCTTGCTATTGACACTACATGTCCACTTTCTTATGTATTTGGATGTAGCTATACAAGTGTATCTCAACTCCTTCCTTAAAAGTTTAAAAGGAGGTCATAAGCTTGAATAAGGCCACCCCATATACTATGTATTTAAAATTTCAGCCAATATGTCAGTGTTCTTATGTAGAGGTGGCAGCATTAACAGTTGTTGGACAAATTATAAATCAAAAGCTGTGTGGAACTTGTGCTTTATAATGTGACTGTCCTGAATTGGTGCCTGGCCAATATATGATAAAATCAGTATGAAAGTTAATGTGTGAACTGGCTGGTCGTCATTGGTTGTTAAAATGTGTTTAAACTATATTTTTTTTCTTTCATTTCTTCATACCTGATGGTATGCACAGGTAGCTTTTCAAAAAGGCCCTACAATGTTTCAGTGGTATAATGTATCTGTGGTTTTAGTCTCTTCTGAATATTTGCATACCCAGATTTAAATCAAAGTATTGTAACTGCAAGCTTCTAATAGCTCTAACTGAAACTACAGGTGAACGCAGATGAAATGACCTCTGCACTGTCTTCTGTCAAGCGGTTTGTTTCACAAGGAGCTAAGAATATTCCAGTTCTTTTATCTAGCTTCCCCACATAACACTGTGTAGTTTTAAATGGGTTTTCTTAAGTCTGTTTGTTTCATAGAGCTTCAGGCTCCCACTTCTTGTTCAGGCTGTGGGTGGTTCTACAGCAGTGCCTGACACTTCAACTGTGTTCAAGTATGAACCTGTTAGAGGGGCAATTGTAATGGAGTTTATAACAGCAGGACCGAAGGCTACATAGCACTAAATGGATTAAAGTTTGTCAGTAAGGAACATAAATAAGCTCCTGGGCTATTGATAAGACATAGCGGGCACTAATGTCAACATCCTGGCCAGGGCTGCTGGAGCAGACATGGAGTATGTAACTTAAAGAAAGCTGGTATATACAAGCAGGAGCTCGGAATTTCTCTAACTTTGAAAGCAGCAAAATCAGAACAGCAATGTATTGGGTAGTAGTCTTTAACTTTTTGTCTACATACAGTGGCTACGGAAAGTATTCGGACCTCTTTAAATTTTTCACCCTTTTGTTTCATTGCAGCCATTTGGTAAGATCAAAAAAGTTATTATTTTTTTGCTCATTAATGTACACTCTGTACCGCATCTTAAAATGGGGAAAAAAAACAGAAATTTAGATATGTTTGCAAATTTATTAAACAAGATAAACTGAAATATCACATGGTCAGAACCTTTGCTGTGACACTCATTTAACTTACATGGTGTCCCTCCCCCCCCTTTTTCCATTCTGAACTCCTTCATTGATTCCAGCTAGTGATTAATAACTTATTGGACTTGATTATGAAAAAAAGGCACCACACCTGTCTAAATAAGACCACACAGTGCATGTCATAGTTAACATGAGAATCATGAGGTCTAATGAATGCCCAAGGAGCTCATACAGAATTGTGCAAAGCACAGAATCTGGCCAAGGTTTACAAAAGAATTTCAGTAGCCACTCAAGGTTTCTTAAGAGCACAAATGGGCCTCCATAATCCTTAAATGGAAGACGACACAACTCTTCCTCGACCTGGCCGTCCAGCCAAACTAAAGAATCGTAGCAACAGAGCCTTGGTGAGAGAGGTAAAGAAGAACACCAAAATCACTGTGGCTTAGACATGCAAGAGGGAGATGGGAGAAAGTGCCACAAAGTCTACTATCATTGCCGCCCTCCACCACTCGGGGCTTTATAGCTTAGTGTGCCGACGGAAGCCTCTACTCGGTGCAAGACGTATGAAAACCTGCATACAGTTTGCACAAAAAACACAAGAAGGACTCCTAGACTGAGAAATTAGATTACTTTTTGGTGTTAATTGTAAGTGGTTTGTGTGGAGACAATCAGGCACTGCTCATCATCTGCCCAGTAAATTCCCAACCGTGAAACATGGTGGTGGCAGCATCATGCAATGGGGGGTGTTTTTCAGCTGCAGGGATAGGGTGACTGGTTGCAATTGAAATAAAGATGGAATGTGACTAAGTACAGAGAGATCCTGGATGAAAACCTTCTTCAGATGCTCTGGACCTCAACTGAGCAGATGGGTCCCATCTTTCCATCAAGACAATGACCCTAAGCACACAGCTAAAATAACAAAGCAGTGGCTTCAGAACAACTCTGTGACTATTCTTTACTGGCCCAGCCCGAGCTCTGCCTTAAACCCAATTAAGCATCTCTGAAGAAACTTGAAAATGACTGTCCACCAACGTTCACCATCCAACCTAAGGGAACTGAAGAGGATCCCCAAATCCAGGTGTGAAAAACTTGTTGCATCATTCCGAAGAAGACTCATGGCTGTACTAGCTCAAAAGGGTGCTTCTACTCAATACTGAGCAAAGGGTCTGAATACTTATGACCATGTGCTATTTCAGTTTTTCTTGTTTAATAAATTTGCAAAAAATATCTACATTTGTTTTTTTCTTTCAAGATGGGGTACAGTGTACATTAATGAGAAAAAAAATAAACTTTTTTAATCTTACCAAATGGCTGGAATGAAACGGAGTGAAAATTTTTAAAGGGGTCTGAATACTTTCTATGCCCATTGTATTTAAAGCTAATCAATGTGACAATACCCCTTTAAATGAGGGAGTTAAGAGAAATAACACAAATACAGATTAAAACAATGTATATAAGATATGTTGTTTAATGTGTTTACTTTTCTCTTTACTCCCTACCTTGGCATTTGAAAGTACCCGATTATGTCGTACATATTTTTGTTTGTGCGTCATGTTATTTATACGTTTTTATCCTTCACTGTAATGCTATGTGGATGTAAATCCAGCACTTTTGAAAACCTCTCCTAGAAAACATGTTTTTGTTGAAAATCATTTACATACCCATTAAAGTCCTGTATTTTTTATTTTCTGCTTATCAGACATGTCTTAAGTCACACTATGTAGTCTTACTCCTAGCAATCTTAAGTATTAACCTAGATTACCCTGGTACAATCACAATAGCCATTTGCATAAAAAGTCACTAAGTTTAAGCACTGAGGTACATACAGACAGTTGGTTGCAAAAGTATTCCTACCCCTTAAACATTTCCTCTTTTTAAATGTTATAGCCACAAACTTAAATGTATTTTCTGTAATAGAAAAACACAGTAGCAACTATTTCTAACATAGAAAATATTTTTGCGAGTTCTAAAACTAAAGTGTGGCATGCATATATATTTTTAATATAACTTCAGCTGTTATGTGAAGACCTCAGAGGTTTGTTAGAGAATCCGAGAGCACAAACAGCATTAAGAAAACTAAGAGATGAAGGTGTTGCAAAGTGTATTGCAGGGTTAGGTTTTTAAAACCCAGCCCAAGCTCTGAAAGCCTTTGGGGCCCCAGTTCAATCTTTCCTTAAATTGGAAAAGGGGGCTTTGGGCACAAGCTAACCCCCAACCCAGGGTGCCCAACAAAGAGTCACTCTAGGTGAGTTGTAGGGGCCCAAAGCCAGTGGGAAACTTCCAAGGAAAATATTTACTTTTTCTCCTCCCCCCCAAAAAAATTTGGGCCTTTGAGGGTATCCTTTTTGCACAAAGCTGTGTAGGAGCCACAGCAAGCTTGGGCGAGACTATTCGGCTCGCGAGCCATATTTAATTTTTTTGTTTTTAAAGGGGTTGTTCACTACATTGACTATCTTACCTCGTCCGTTTTTTGGTTTCACTTTGAATTCGGGGCTTTACTGGCTTACTAGGCTGCAGTGAACCCAGGTTGAGCTATATTAACCAGTGCGTCGCCTTCAGTATGATCAAACGGGGCTGTAGCTATAGAAAACCGGGGAGAATGAGCCAATACAAGAGCAGATATGGGGGGGTATTTTGGAAGGTGGAACTTTTACATAGTTGTATGGTTAAAGAAAGACATGTGCCTCAATTCACCCAAAGGGGTGGGGAAATGGGGTAAAAGGGTCAGAGACAAGGACTTCAACCCGCCTCACCATGGTTAATGCCCTAAAAACCCACAAGACAAAACCAACTGTCCAGTGGAGACCCATCCTGACCCAGAGCCTCCACCACCCAGATCCAAATTTTTCCCCATAGCTACATACATTCATATTCTTTAGTGTCAGGTAGTTATAAAATCCTTTCTTAAAAAGGTCAAAGTTCCTGTTTGTGACCGTCCACAGATTCACATGAAAAAAACCCCCTTCCTGCGGGAGATTAAAAAGCTTTTTTTTTTTTTTTTTTTTGAAAAGATTTTTTAACATAAAAAGCAATCCTTGTATTTAAACAACCCTTTTAAGTCTCAAACACTGTGTGTGGAGGAAAGCCAACAAATATGTAGAATTGCGAATTGCCCTAAACACACTGTCCCCATTGTGAAGCATCTGTGGAGCCATATTGCTGTAGGGATGTTTGTTTAGCGGGGCCCGGGGAAGTGCTCAGAGTTGAGAAGATGGATGGAGCTATAAACAGGCCAATCCTGAAGGAAGTCTTACTTTTAAGTTGCAGAGTCATATATAAGCACTTGCTTTAGTGTTTTGGGGAACCACGCCCCTTTTGTCAAGCATGCTGCTAATCCAATTAATGGGTGTGTTATATATATTTTGATTGGATATGAATAGTTAAATGTATATCCTATACTTTGGTTACCAAAGTAGGCTCCCGGGTCTTATGCGGAAATGCCCCAATGTTTTTGTGTGTGCTTAGGGTTTTTTTAAATAATTTAAATTTAAAATTTTTAAAATTTATATTTTAAAATATAAAAAAATACACAAATTGGGATAGTTTACATATGTCCTATTTCTTTACTAAATATAGTATTTTAGTATATGAATAGTTTTCCTGCAGACAGCGTTTGGAGAAAAAGGTTTTAAAGATAAGTAAAAGAGCGAGTGACAAGCGTGCAAGTGCATTTCTTTGTCTAAAAGCATTTATTTGCTTAATTGTGGGGACTTAAAGTGGTTTTCTTGCTGCAAAGATCAAATCTCTAATGATGGGGACAGTAAAAATAAGCACTTTTGAATTTTGGGTTATTACCCAAGTCACTTAGTATGGTAGAAATGAGCTAAACTCTGCCTCTATAGGTATTTCTGCAGCAGCGGGACAGGTCATTCAGCCGTTTACATGCTGTGTTGGTGCTTGCACCCTCATTTTTCTCCCCTCCCGAGCTGTGAGAAATGGAAGGCTTAACACTCCATGTGTGCTCATCTGAAAACTGTTCTATGTAAAAGGATCTGGGGGAATTACTGACTAATGCTAATTCACTATCCCCCCATTAACACAGTCTTTTCCCTGTGTTCCCATATAAACCTTATACAGTCTGCTTACTCCTCCTGATAACGGAGGGCAGAGAGCCTTTCTCACACTTGCTTCATCATTTCAGACTACAGACTAATGGTTACATTAATCCAGTTCTGGTTACAAGGAGCTGGTGCAGCCTGAGAGAGAGAGCTCTGCAGCCATGCGAAAAAAATAGCAGGAGCTTTGCAGACTGAGTCCTTCCTTCCCCCGTAAAAAAGAATGTGATGTCACAACTCTTCAGTTAGGGGAAACTCACCTCCTGGGAGGAGAGACACGCCCACTGCGAGAAGAGATTCGCCCATGTATTTGAAGCTGAAACAGAATGCTCAAAAGTTTTTGAAAGCTTCAAAAACCATAAAACCCCTTTTAAAAAATTTTTGGATTGCAGTAAAACCTGGTAAATCTGAGTAAAAACCCGTTTGTTTTGCTCTACTTTAAATTAAAAATATACCAATACATAAGCCCTTTTATACAATAGTATACTTTTTTGTGTTGAGGGTTTAAAAATAGTACTAAATGTAGTTTTGTGCATTGAGGGTTAAAGTTGTAAGCAAGTGGTATGTTTGTTAATCAAAAATGTTCCCCGCTGACCAAGGGGGTGTGGGGTTTAAATTTAAACAATAGACCTGAAATTGCATCTGGGTGGAGCTTTCTAGACCTTTGTTTTCCTGAGGGAGGGGGTTTCCCCATGAGACAGTTTTAGAGAAAAAAGGGTTTTTCCCCCCTTAAACCCGGAGCCAGTTTTGGCCCTCTGATAAGCCCATTTTTTTTTTAAAAGGCAGTGTTATTTTATGTGGAATAAAATTTTGAACTTTTACCTATCCCCTGTTTCAAGGGTTGTTTCTGTGACAAGAGGGGAAAATTTTTCTCAAAAAAATTGCGTTAAAAAAAAAAAAAAACATTCATTTCCTTAAAGCCTAAAATTTGTTTTGATCATTATCAGCTTAAGTATGTAGGGGGGGGTTTGGTCTTCATACAAAGCTGGTTTTTTAGTATGACACACAGAGACAGGCGCCGGGTACTAGAACGCTTCAACTTCACTTCTGGGGCAGTCCAAAAAGGGCAAAACCCGAAACCCAAAAATGAAGTGGGAATGAGCCCCAAGGGAAATGTCAGGGCAGCTGGAAAAAAACTAAACTGAGGGCCAAGATCCCACTATAGATCAAAAGAGCGCAATTTCCTTTTACACCACTCAGATATTTTCCCATTATGACAGAACCTGCTCTGTTATCACTGATCCCTGTAGACCCCCCCCCCCAAAAGATGGGGAGGGTTCGGCACTTTTTGCGTTGACTCACTGACATGTTGCCCTTCCTTTAATCCTCAGTGTCCGCTTTCAATCGGTCAATAATCCAATAGATTGCTTTAAAACCAAAAAAAACAGGGGTTGATCCAAAAAAAGGATCAGAAAAGGGGTATTTTCTGTGTATCCACTCCTGTTTTTTGGGATAACCTATCATCAGCAACCCGGGGGGAGGGCACATGACGGGTTGGGAAAAGTTGGCAGCAACATCAGTGTCCAAAAGAGTGGAAAAGAAGTTAAGAAGTGCAGCAAATCAGAGCCCACAAGGGGAAAAAACGACAGGTTGAAAGGGTTTCAGCAACATAAGACCCCACAGAGGGGCCCCACTGAATTTGAAAAGGGTGGCAGTAACATCTAGGCCGAGTGTGGCACAAACCCCCCAGTATGGAGGTGGCGGCAAAAGCAGCAGCATGAGGTTGGGAGTGGCACAATGAAAAAATTCTGGGGTGGTGGCAACATAGAGGCCACGCTCCCCACAGTGCTTTTGAGAAGGTGGCAGGCTAAAAAGCTATGCCCCCCAAAAGTTGCAAAATTTAACAGTATGGCAGGCCCAGCCCACACGAGGTTGGGAGTTGCGCAAAATGTTGGGCCAAAGAATGGCCAATGACAGTGTAGGTGCGGAGCAACATCAGTAAGCCACAGAGGGCACAATGACCAGGTGGAGGTGGCAGCAGCTGAGTGGGCCACAGTTGGCACAATACAAATTTGTGGGGGTGGTGGCAATACCAGCCCGGGGTAAAGGGGTGGGTGGCGATAGCAGTTGGGGCGTTGTGTGGCTTCGGGGGGTGGCAGCATCTGAATAGTAGCTGGGGCGGTGTTTTTTCCCAGATCTTTTCTCAAAGTTTTGGGTGGGGCGTAGGGCTGGTCAAAATGTGATGCATAGACTTGGTGCGGGGAAAAAAACCAGGCCGATCACGCCTTTTTCATTTTGACAAAGGTGAGTCCCCACTTTTGGGGGACAGGGAGTTCTCCTGGGGTAACTAGGGCCCCCCGTCGCACTGAACACCGCTCGATGCCACATACTGCCCAGGTGGACAGCTTCTCCAGTGCAAACGGCATGTTGCGGCCACACATAAAGTTTGGCTGCCATAGTGCGGGGATCTTCACCTTGGGGGGCAGAGTGCGTTCAATAGGCCCCACCTGCTGGCAGGGACTGCCCGGCCTGTGCGTGTGGCATAACTCACCAGGCGAGTGAAGGAAGTGTCATAACGACTCCGCTTAGCTGTGCTGAGGGAGCTCTACTGCACCTACCCTCCCCCCACCTCCCGACAGCAGCCGTGGAGTGGTTCGTGAGCGATTGAGAACCCCCCTCAGGCCGCCAGAAGGCGATGGCAAAAATAGGCAGCGGCCAACTGACTAAATAGGATTTCCCCTATGTACCAAGTTTCTCCCCCTCTCGGCAGGTGGAAAAAGGCCCTATTTTGGCCGGTAGCGAAAAGGGCCCCAAAAGGGTGGGGGAGCCAAAGTATCCCTTGCTGGGTTTGGGGACTATTGGTAGCCAGGCAAAGCAGCATCGAAGCCATCGCGAAGTGACTCTGGGGACTGCCTGTCCCATCTCCACTGTATACTCCACGTGTGTCTGGGTCCCTCTGTCTCGATTCCTCATCTCCCTTCCCCCCCCCCAGATGCTCCTTCCTTCCTCCTCCTCTCCTGCACCTTTAGTAAAAAAAACCAAATCATTTCACCAACACTGCTTGGCTCCCATTTTCCTCCTCCTCCCCGTAAAAGCCCCCGCCCCGGGCTCAAAGTTTGGGCCCTGAGAAAGTTGTCGCCAGTCCCCAAATTTCCCCCACCAGAAATTTTGCAGCATCTTTTTCCAGGCATGAACAGAGGGGGAAGACTTATTTACCCGTTTGTCCAGCACTGACCAAAAGGGCCAAACGGCAGGTTTTCCCCCATGAGCTGCCAATGGCCAAAAATCAAATTACACGGGGAGTACTCCTGTCCGTTGGGCATCAAAAAATCGTTAAGGGGCCTTTCTCTTTTTCCCTAGAGTCGTCCCCAAAATATGGGGCTGGAATTCCAAACCAAACTGGAAACCCTCGCCATATCAACCTATGTTGGGGGAGGGCCCGGGTTTTTGTTTGCTTAAAATTAAGGGGGGGGTGTGCCCCGGGTTTGTAGGGAAGGATGATGTGAGGGCCCTTTTTTTGAATGTCTTGCATATTTGGGTGGAAAAACTTTAGAACCTTTTTTTACAACCAGATTAAAAAAATACCCTCCTCGGGAAAGTCTGGAATCCCCAAAGGATTTCCCATTGCAGTTGTCGCAAGGAAAGGGGGAAAAACCCAAAATTGATTTTTTTGTTTCATTACGCAAAAGAAATTTCCCCTCCGTTTTTACTTTTGTTTTGCCCAGGCAAAACCAGGTGTTTTAAAAATGTTGACACCGCTGTGGGGACTTCACAATGGGGTATGAATTTGGGGCAAGGGACTTAGTTTGTGGGAGGCTTTAAAGGGGGTGGAGGAAAGGGGGGGCGACATTGGGGGCCCGGGTCACATTTTTACAAAAGTGGGGGAGAAACGGGCGTCTCCTGTCCCCAAATTGCTGGTGTGGCTGGGGAGAAAAACACATTCAAAACCCCGTGGGCCATAAAGGGAAAATGTACTGTCCTTTTACCGGGGGTTACAGCCCCCCACGTCCGTGCGGGCCCTGAACCTTGGAAGACACTGATAGGCTCCAAAGGGTTTGGCCCCCCCTTTTGTTCTACAAAATTTTGTGCAGGGTTTTACTGTTTTTTCAAAAAAAAATTACCCTTTGGGACTTTACACCTCGGCTCGCATAAGCCCTTATTTTTCTTAAAAGGTGCAAAAATTTACCACTTGGAAAGGGAGGGACTGCAGTACCAAAACTTTTTGGGCAGGAAACACAGTCAGCTTCTCACCTTAGGATGGGTTTGGGGCATACTGCTGTCTCTTGGCAATCACCTCGGTGAAAAGATTGCTTTTCGCCTTTAGTGGCGAGGGAGGCCAAGGGAGCCCCCTCTTTGGGGCCGGTAGATGAAAAAAAAAAGACCAAACTCCCTCCGGCAGAGGTGGTTTGGGAAAACCCTTGGGCTGGCTGAAATTTGGGAAAGCCCAAAAGGGTGCTGCTGCCTTTTTGCTCGGCAGGGTGGACTAAACCCCAAACTGAGACATTTTTCCCAGGCCACTGGAATTGGGGCGCCGCAAAATTTTTTGGGCGCAGGGCCGGTTTAAAAACCCCCTTAGCTCCCTGGCCATGCTTCCCCTTTCTGCCCCCGATTCTAAAAATTTCAAAAATTTTCGGGCTCCCCCGGTGGGCTTACAAAAAACTGACACACGGCCCAGTAGGTTATTTTTCCGAACAATGTCCCGCACGAGTGACTACTGACCCCCAGCTGCCCCAGGTGAGCTCCCGTTTTACTACTTTCCCTTTGGGCCTGCGAAGCGGGTTTTCCCAAACCCCGTTTGGGCCCTTTGCCTCCCAAAAATCGCACTGCTGCCAAATCTGCTGACCAAAGGCTACCCCTACCGACTTTGCTTTGGGTGTTTCCGCTTTGAAAGCGCAAACGACCCCCCTCTTTTCCCAACGAATTTATGTGAAGCCCCCTTTCTTCACCGGGTTTCCCCAAATGCGATCGCCAAATCGTCATCCATTTGTGTTTGCCCGTCCCTGCTATTCTCCTCAAATGTCTCAGTTTGAAAAGCCCGACTGCCAATCTCCACAACACTTCTTTCCCCCCTATGCAAGAAGCGCGGAAGGGCTGCCCCACCTCTTTGGGTTCCAAGTAGTTTCCCGGACCCCCAAAGAGTTTTGCCCCGGGCCACAATAGTAGTTTTATTTGGGGGAGGAAAACGGGCAGGTTTTTAGGGCAGGTGAGGGCCACTGACCCACTCCTGGGCCTGCCAACTATGGGGTTTTGTTGCGGGTTCCCCCCCGACCTTGTCTGGGGGTTTTTCAGAAGGGCAAAACTGGGGGGAAGTGGATGGGCCTAGTCAAAAAACCAAAAAAACCCAAAAAAACCCCCCCCCCATTCTGGTTTTTGGTTTAAACACGGGCCCCTAGATTTACACCGGGGTTCTGGCCTCACCCGAAGCACCCCTGCTGTTTAAGTCCCCTTACTGTGCTGCGAACCCTTTCCTGCTCCAGGAAAAGTTTTTTGGGCCCCTTTCCACTTTGCATGGAAAAAGGGCCCCGGCCCCCAAATCTTTGACTTACTTTTTTGATCAAAAAAATTTAAATTTTCCTTGGGTAAGAAGTACCCTACAGAACAACCAAATGTAATTTAGGCGGATATAGGCCAAAAAGTACAGGGGCACCCTTTTTTTTAGTCCCAAAATTTTCCCACAATCAAGAAAATTAAAAAATTTAAACCCCTTTGGGGTTTTAAAAAACCAAACAAAAAACCCGATGTAAATTAAGGTGTATATAGGACCAAAAAAAACGAAAACCCCTTTTTTTAAATCCAAAAAACCCCCCAAACAAAAAGGGTTAAAATTTAACCTTAGGGGATGAAATACCGTACCCAAAAAAACCAGATTTAATTTAAAAAGAAAATGGGACCAAAAAAACAGACCCCCTGTAATTTTTAAACCAAATTAAACCCCCCAAAACAAGAAGTTAAATTTAAGCCCCTTGGGGATTTAAAAAAAACCCCACAGTACAAAACCCGATGAAAATTTTGGGAATTTGGGAGCAGAAGTACACCCCCCCAGGACTTAAAAAGAAAACCCCACAAACCCCAAAACAAAAAAATTTAAAGCTGGTTTAGGAAAAAATTGTAAATGACATACCAGTGTGTGGGCTTTTCCCCCCGTCGTGATAAAAACCCAGTTTTTTTTTACAAGTTCAATATAGTGCAGCAACAGCAAGAAGCTTTTTACAGGACACAGTGGAAAAGTGTGAGAATTTAAGATGGTGTCCGTATTTATAGGGCTGTGACGTCACAGAAGCCCGCTGGTCGCTGATTGGGCTTATGTCCTGCAATGTCATTTGTTGGGGTTCCTTTCTTTCCCCCAAGTTTCTCTGCCCCATGAAAACGCCATGTGTTTCGTGGCCATTTTACAAAACAAAAGACACTTCGTTCCCGCGAAGTATGCAAGAACCGAGTTTCCCTGAAATTCTAAACGAATTCCACTTCGTTAGAATCGATTCGCCCATCTCTACTCGTGACAGATTGTGCTTTAAGTTAGTAAGAAATTTTGGTCCAAAAAGTCCTTGCTTATTTGTGAAATATATCAAAGTATCGTGAAAAACTTGGAAAGTTACCATTTTCAAACTTCAAAAATTTTGCGTATAAGACAAGTAGTTATTCCACTCAAAATAGTTTTATAACTGGCATCTACCATATGACTACTGTAGGCTGGCATCACTTTTTAAATGTGTTTTTAATGACATTAGGGGCTTACAAATTTAGTAATAATTTTCACGTTTTCAAGAAAATTTGCAATACACATTTTTTAGGGGACCAGTCCAGCTTTGACGTGCTTTGATTGTCCGAATGTTTATAATCCCAAAATCTAAGAAACAACACCCCTTAAAGTATTCAAAACTGCTTTAGGAAATTTTTATTAAACCCCATTAGGTGTTTCACGGAAATTAAAGCAAAGTGGAGGTAAAATTTCCTTTTTTTTTCTCCAGATTTTCAATTTTTTAAACCATTATTCACAAGAACACAGTAGATGTGACCAGGGAAATGCAACTAAATATTGATTCCCCAGATTCTGACATTTTAAGAGATATCCCATATGTGGCCCTAGTGCGCTATTTGGCTGACCACAAGCCTCAGAGTAGGGGGGAGCACTACCGACTCTGGGGTCTCCATTTCCATTACGATTTCATTTAGGCACCATTTCAGGGTTTTCAGACACCTAAAGGTGCTCAAACTGAAATAAACACCTATAAAAACACCCCATATTGTAAACTATACCCCTTAAGGAATATATCCAGGGGGGCAGTGAGGATATCAACCCCACAGGTGTTTCACAATTTTTTTTAGCAGTAGGCTGTGAAAATGAAGACATTTTTGTTCACAAGTATCCTGGAAAAAAAGCACCCCAAACATTGTAACGCAATTTCTTCCAAGTTTGGCAATACCCTACATGTGGGTGTAAACTGCTGTTTGGGCGCATGGCAGGGCGTATAAGGAAGGGAGCGTTATTTGGCTTTTGGAACGCAGATTTTGGTGGGTGCCATGTCGCATTTGCAAAACATCCAAAGTCACCCCATTTTGGATTCAACACCCCTCATTAATCTCATCTAGAGGTGTATTGTGCATTTTGGGCACACAGGTGTTCCATAGATTATTTTTTTAGCATTGGGCCATGAAATAGGGAAAAAACTCAGTTCCACCATTGTTTTTTGCGTTCGCTGTGCAGTGTAAATGACTGAATAACTTTATTATGTGTTTTGGTACAATTTCAATGATATAAACTTTATATAGTTCTTTATGTTTTTAAAATTGCGTTTTTATGTTGTCCTATTCTGTCAGCCATAACTTATTTATTTTTCTGTATACGGAGCTGATTATGGGCTTGTTTTTCACGGGATGAGTTGACGTCTTTATTGGTACCATTATGCGGTGCATATGACACTTTTATCACTTTTTGTAAAGGTTTTTTGAGGCGTTTTGAACAAAATACAGCAATCCTTGTAGTTTTTTTTATTTTTTACAGCGGTCACCGTGTAGTATAAATGACATGCTAACATTACTCAGCAGGTCAACACGATTACAGCGATACCCAGTTTGAAGTTTTTTTTACTGCTTTGAATCACCATAGTCTGAGAGCCATAACTTTTAAATTTTTCTGTGTATGGAGTTGTGTAGGGGCTTGTATTTTGCAGGATGAGTTGATGTTTATTGATGTAATTTTTGAGGGCACAAGGATTTTTGATCAGTTTTAAATCCATTATTTGGAAGGCAGGGTGAAGAAATTACTGCAATCACTCCTCCTGCCTGCGCCTTAGCTCTGCCAATCTTAATAGATCGTCGGAGCTAAGGGGTTAAACACCCGTGGGTGGAGCTCACTCCGGCCATGGGTGATGCGGCATGAGGCCAGCGCTAATATACCCCTGGTCTCAAGTCGCGATCGTGCGGGGCTCGCTTCTAAGCCTGCACGATCGCCATATGTCCATTTGCAAGAATGCACTTCCTGCTAATACGTATGGGTATGTCTATTGTCGGGATGGGGTTAAAGCTAAGTAAAAGAGTGAGTGACGAGTATGTGCAAGGGCATTTATTTGGCTAAGTGCGTTTATGGGGGGACTTAAGATTGTTGGACTTTAGATTTGGGGAGTTTAGAAAGGACAGTAGTATACTCAATTTTCTTTTTATATCTGTATCTCTTTTTGTAATATCCCCATGAGTTCCATGATTGACAAGGCTGGCCGGTGCACATCCTGTGCAGTGGATGCAATCCTTGAACAGCCGTTTGAGGGTCCGTACTGCTGTGCAAGATGTGTGCACGCTGCTCATTTAGAAGCTCTGGTCCTTTATCTAAATGAGCAAGTGGCAACACTGAGATCCTTTTCCAACTTGGAAGTGAGTTTGCTTCTCACTGAGGAAGCACTCGCTGGGATAGATGATGGGGAGGATGGCAGCATGGAGGTGCAGGGACATGAGGCAGCTAGCTGGTGACAGTCGGAAAAAAGTGTAGAGGGAAAAGTGTCAGGGAGCCTAGTCCTGATGAAAACATGGAAAGGAAACAGCTCACCGCTCCCGTGCAGGATCCCAACAGCTGAGACAAAATCTTTATCAATGAAGATAGATCCGCACTAGGTTGGATAAAATTCTTCAATGCTTTATTAATCCAAACACGAGAAAGTGGACATCACACGACAAGAAGCTTGCAAGGATAACAACCAACGCGTTTCGATCTTAAACGATCTTAATCATGGTTCAAACATTATACAACGTGACTAGATTTATATACCCCGTCATACTCTACGTCATCCTTAAATAAACTTTATCAACAACAAATAAATAAAAACAATAAGAACAAAATGTTCACATTATCTAAAAGGAGAAAATTTATATCATAATTATTTACTCTTAATAATGTAATATTAAGTCTGATCTATAGTTAAGACCATTCGGGTGAGAAGTATTTAAACATAAGATCCAGAATGCCTCTCTGTTTATCAATGCCCGTCTCCAATCACCACCTCTGGCTGGCTTTTTAACTCTCTCAATGCCTGAGAATTTTAAACATGTTATATCTCCCCCATGCTCGTGAAAGAAATGCTTTGACACATTAGACGGATTGCTATTTCTTAAGTTAATCGCATCCCTAATGTGTTCATGCATTCTAGTTTTTAACTTTCTTGTAGTACATCCAACATAACGTTTGTTGCACTGGACACATTCAACACAATATGTATTACAGGATGTATTACAGTTAATAAACTGTTTAATGGTATACGGTCTCTCACTCAAGTTCCCCTTGATTTTCTTTTTATTATTAGCAAATTTGCAACCACTGCACCGCTTGTTCGCGCATTTAAAAAAAAACGTGACAAGCCAACCAGGTTTCCTGATCTTTTGTGACAGTCTGAACTAGACTAGGGGACAGAAAGGTTCCTAAACTGGGAGATTTTCTGCTAGAAAATCTACAACCTTCTTTCAAAAGCAGTCGCAAAGTATCATCTTGTTCTAGAATGGGTAAATATTTGTTAATGATCCTTTTTATTTTGAAGAATTCTTCACTATAGTTAGTAACAAAAGTTGGAATATCCTTTGTGAGCTTAGCGGCTCTGGTATCGTGACTTCACGTGTTCAGGCAGAGACAGAGACGTATTCCAGGTGAAAATACAGGGCTTCTGTATTTTATTTAGCAGCAAACAGAAAGTACAACGTGCAAGGCATGCACAAACAAACAAAAACCAAAACGCCTGCCCGTCTGGGCTCTAACTAACAGAGGTCAGCTTACTGTCAGTCTGCAAGTTCACCCTGCTGGTTCTCCAGCAGGACTCCACCCAAGGCTTGAAGGTAGCCAGGGGTTGTAACCACCAGAGTCAGCTTACCAGCTGACTTTTATACTCCACGTAAAAACCCCGGTAGTGGAGTCAGGGAAGTGAGCACCCACCCAGCTCTATGCTCACTCCCAATGAAAGGCCGACCCAGGAAACATATTACATACTAACATATTACGCATGTTAAACATATGTCGACAGTCTAAACTGTCGACACCTATTGCAGTTTGGCCTTTCATTCCCCCAAGTCTCCTTACCTTGGGGGCATGTGTTTGGACATTGAAAAGTGCATGCAAGGACACTGGCCGGGATGTACACTTCATTGTACACCCTTCCTGCTGTTGCCACCTTACACCTTATATTTTGTATCTTTTTGTGAATACAATATCTCCCTCCTTGACTTATTTTTCACTATATTTTTTGCTCGATCGAGCTATCCACTTCGGATAGCCCCGATCACGGAGACGTTCACATATTCTTTCTTCCTCCCTAATATAAAGTTCATTGGTAGAACAATTTCTCTTTGCCCTATATAGTTCCCCTACTGGAATAGCTTTTATTGTATGAATGGGGGTGGCAAGAATTTGCCCTAAGAATGGTATTCCCTGCTGTTTCTTTTCTAAATGTACTAGAAATTATAGGGTTTTGTTGCAGTTTTCAGCCTGTAAGGTTAGTCCAGAACGAAATAGTATCCTGATACCAATTGACTGTAAATTTTAGATTACAGGAATTTTTATTTAAATGTCGGACAAGTGGGGCAAGGCAGCTTGGTCACCTGACCAAATAATGCACAATATCATCCATTATAGCGGCCGTACCACACGTGTCCGACATGAAAGGATTGTCATCTGAAAAGATATTAAACTCCTCCCACCATGCCACAAAAATGTTAGCAAAAGAGGGCGAAAACTTTGCTCCCATGGAAGCGCCCACCTTTTGCAAAAAGAAATCTCCATTAAACATAAAAAAGTTATGTGATAATAGGTATTGTAATACTTCAAGAATGAACTCCCTTAACGCTTGAGAATAGTTGGAATATTTCTCTAAAAAATAGGACACAGCAGTTATACCCTGATGGTGCGGGATACAGGAATAAAAAGATTCCACGTCACATGCAATCCAGGAATACTCTGGTCTCCAATCTATGGTCTCAATTACACTCAAAACATGTTTGGAATCTTTTAAGAAACCCGGACATAAGGGCCAATTGGTTGCAATAAAGAATCCAGCCATTGACATAAATTCTCTATTCATTGACCCAATCCAGCCACAATGGGGGCATGGAGGTGGGAACCACATTTTATGTAGTTTCGGTAACGAATGGAAAATCGGCATTACCGGATATTTCACATTCAAAAAATCATATTCCCGCTGGTTGAAAATGCCAATGGCTAGACCCTCATTTAAAATTCTCTCAAAATCTTTCCGAAAACTTTCTGTTGGGTCACACCGTAATTTTCTATATGTAGTCTGATCAGATAAAAGGTTCTCATTTAACCGTATATACAGTCGGTGTCAAGAGAACAACAGAGCCCCCTTTATCAGCTTGTCTGATGGTTAGGTCTGAATGGTTACGTAGATTCCAGATTGCTTTCTTTCTAATTTTGTCAAATTATCCACCTTTGGGCTATCTAGCGTCTGTGAATGCAAATTACCAACTCACGTTGTACAATTCCTGAATCTATCAACCATTCAGTGCGTACTTGCACTGGATAGAAGAAGGATTACGTGTGACAAAAGTATCTGATTTGTTGATACAACTAACATTTCCTTCAGATTCTAATTGCACAAATCTCTCTGAGCAGACTGCTCAGTTTAAAGTTAATGAACAAAAATCATTGTTATTTACACATCATTTACATCCAAATGACTATTATTAGATGTATTTTCTGAATCAAAAAATACTTTTTTACCATTCAATGTTCTCACAAAACGATAACATCGCGATAGTTTCATATACATTGATGTGCGATTTTAGGGGCAAATTTAATCCCCGAGAAAGAAACTGCAATATGAAGAAAATACATTATGGGAAAACAAAATTAACTACATTGCTTTCTTCTTTGGTTCTCCCTTTTTTTGCTGGCCATTTTGGAGGTTTGATTCTACCAGTGCTTTCTACCCTCTCCTTCTGCATCGTTTGTTGATTTATTTTTATTTTTGTCCATCTTTTTAATATTACGAGAGTTCCAGTTGTGCTGAAGAACCAGATGAGCATCGGAATCTCTATCTTCTGCACTCCCTCTGAGCTATCTGTTCAATTGAAACTGAAGCTCCTCGTCTAGTATATTTTTGATTGTTTAGAGTTTTTCCAAAATCGGGGGTTTTTTAGGATGATCTAGGGGTTGAAAATGTACGTTCCCAATTACCCCATTGATATACAACACATCCTTTTGGTAATCATTTAAGTCCCGCTGGTATTTAGATTACTTCATAGCAACTATGTCAGCTTCTAATTTAGACACATTCTTTTTTAATTTTTGATCTAAATCCTGCATTTCTTTCAGTTGGACAAAAGGCTGAAGAGTGCCTTGTATTTCTTTTAAATTTTTCTTTAATTTCTCTTAAAGAATTTTCTTCATAGGACTACTATTAATTCCATAAGTTGTAGGGAGCAATTTGAAAGGATATCATTCCACTTTATCATGAATTCCTCATTATAAACAGTGGTTGGAGATTTTTTAACACGTAAGCCACGAGGGATCATGCGTTTCTCTAAGTAAGTACGAATACTACTTAAGTCCCACCAGGTCTTCACTACTTTGATAAAATATTTCTCCAATTGCAGCATACCTTGTCGTATTTCGATATTATCAGTACTCACTATTTGTCCGCTTGAAAAAATATCACGAGCATGGGGGAGATATAACATGTTTAAAATTCTCAGGCATTGAGAGAGTTAAAAAGCCAGCCAGAGGTGGTGATTGGAGACGGGCATTGTTAAATAGAGAGGCATTCTGGATCTCTATGTTTAAATCTTCTACCCGATGGTCTTACTATAGATCAGACTTAAATTTTCATTATTAAGAGTAAATAACTATGATCTAAATTTTCTCCTTTTAGATAATGTGACACTTTTGTTCTTATTGTTTTTATTTATTGTTGTTGAAAAAAGTTTATTTAAGGATGACGTAGAGTATGACGGGGTATATAAATCTAGTCACGTTGTATAATGTTTGAACCATGATTAAGATTGTTTAAGATCGAAACGCGTTGGTTGTTATCCTTGCAAGCTTCTTGTCGTGTGATGTCCACTTTCTCGTGTTTGGATTAATAAAGCATTGAAGAATTGTATCCAACCTAGTGCGGATCTATCTTCATTGATAAAGATTTAGCCTAGTCCTGATGTGACGCATCCCAATCAATTTGCTAGACTGGCGGATGATGGGGATGTCAGTTCAGAAACAGCGCTTCTGCAGAAAGACACTTCTCCTGTCTGCTCCAGTAAGGTGGGGAATAGGAGTGCAGAGCAGGCTAGACAGGTGATGGTAGTTGGGGATTTCATTATTAGGGTAACAGAGCAATCTGGCACAAAGACTGGGATCGTCGAACAGTTTGTTGTTTATTTGGGACCCGAGTTCAACATATCGCAGATTGGGTTGACAGATTACTATCTGGGGCTGGTGAAAATCCAGCGGTAATGGTCCATATTGGCACCAATGATAAAGAGGTAGGTGGAGTGTCCTTAAAAAAGGTTTCAGGGACTTAGGCCAAAAGCTCACATGGGCAAGGACCTCCAAGGTAGTTTTTTCAGAAATACTACCTGAAGCATGGAACATACTAGAGACGTAAATAAGTGGCTTAAAAAATGGTGTAGAAAAGATGAATTTGGGTTTTTGGACAAATAGGTTGACTTCTGTCTTGTCTATAGCCCCTATGCTAGGGATGGGCTGCACCTAAATTGGGAGGGTGCAGCTGTATTGGGGGACAAAATGGCCAGGAAGTTTTAGGATTATTTAAACTAGGGACTGGGGGAAGGGAAATTACAAAGATCACGGGATATTGAAGACCGAGAGCTGAGACTTCTTAATAAAATGTAGGGGAGGGAGGGGATGTAGCAATAGTTAAAAACAAGGATAAAGGAATAAAAACCGAAAAATTTCTAAATTGCATGCTGACCAATGCCAGGAGTCTCACCAACACAATGCATGAATTAAAATTACTTATTGCTGTAGAAGAATATGACATAGTAGGGATAACTGGGACATGGCTGGATGAGAGATACGACTGTCCGGTCAACTTACAGGGTTACAGTTTATTTAAGAGAGATTGTAAAAACTGGAAGGGTGGAGCTGTATGTCTCTGTGTAAAATCCTGTCTGAAGCCAACACTGTGGGAACATATACAGTGCCTTGTGAAAGTATTCGGCCCCCTTGAACTTTTCAACCTTTTGTCACATTTCAGGCTTCAAACATAAAGATATAAAATTTTTATTTTTTTGTGAAGAATCAACAAGTGGGACACAATTGGGAAGAGAAACAAAATTTATTTGATATTAAACTTGTAAAAAATAAAAAACTGAAAAGTGGGTCGTGCTAATTTTTTGGCCCCCTTAAGTTAATACTTTGTAGCGCTATCTTTTGCTGCGGATTAGAGCTGCAAGTCGCTTGGGGTATATCAGTTTTGCACATCGAGAAACTGAAATTCTTGCCCATTCTTCCTTGGAAAACAGTATTGCACAAAACAATGAAGTGAGTAGTATATACCTACAAATATACACTACTATAATTTTGCCTACAGTATTATACTAGGGAGGGCTTTCTCCATTTTTCATTTTCTTTTAGGCCCCCAAATACAGCAGAACCCATGGAAGATGTACTCTTCAAACAAATAGATTAGGCAGCTAATCATAATGAAGTTTTTTATTATGGGCGCCTTTATCTATCCAGACATAAATTGGGAACCTGAAACCTGTAGCTCTCATAAAGGAAACAGGTTTTTGTCAACACCTAAAGATAATTACCTCTCCCAACTGGTGCAGGACCCGACCAGAGGAAAGGCCCTTCTAGACTTAATATTGACCGAGTAACAAAGGTTCGGGTTGGGGGGCACCTAGAAAATAGTGACCACAATATAATACATTTTCATTTATCCTTCAATAGAGTCTTTTATTGCGGAGCTACAAAAACACTGAATTTCAGGAAGGCTAATTTGAATCTGCTTAGAAAGGCCATAAACGGCATTGGCTGGGACAAGGTGTTTAAAAATAAAAGAGCAGATAAGAAATGAGAGATCTTTATAAACATCTTAAGCGCCCATACACTACCGTTCAAAAGTTTGGGGTCACTTAGAAATTTCCTTATATTTGAAAGAAAAGCACATTTTTTTTCAATGAAATTAACATTAAATAAATCAGAAATACACTCTATACATTGTTAATATGGTAAATGACTATTCTAGCTGCAAAGGTCTGGTTGTTAATGCAATTTCTACATAAGTGTATAGAGGCCCATTTCCAACAACCATCACTCCAGTTTTCTAATGGTACATTGTGTTTGCTAACTGTGTAAGAATGCTATTGGATATTTTGAAAACCCTTATGCAAGTGCTAGTAGTTGGGGACTCCATTATTAGGGGTACAGATAGGGCAAAGACCGGGATCGTCGAACAGTATGTTGTTTTCGACATATCGCGGATCGGGCGGACAGATTGCTGGGCGGGGCTGGTGAGAATCCAGCTGTCATGGTGCACATTGGCACCAATGACAAAGTTAGAGGTAGGTGGAGTGTCCTTAAATTTGATTTCCGGGACTTAGGCAAATAGCTCAAGGCAAGGACCTCCAAGGTATTATGTGCAGACATATTACCTGTTCCACGGGCCACACCAGAGAGGCATCGGGAGATTAGAGAGGTGAATAAGTGGCTCAAAAATTGGTGTAGGAAGGAGGGATTTGGGTTTTTGTAGAACTGGGCTGACTTCTGTCTTGGCTACAGACTCTATGCTAGGGATGGGCTGCACCTAAATGGGGAGGGTGCAGCTGTAATGGGGGACAAAATGGCCAGGAAGTTGGAGGAATATTTAAACTAGGGACTGGGGGGAGGGTAACTACACATATAGCATGCAAGATAGAGAGCTGGGAATTAGGAATAAATCAGGGGTGGAGTGGAGGGAGGGGGTGTAGCAATAGTTGAAAAAATCAGGGAGAAAGGAATAAAAACTGAAAAATCTGACCAATGCCAGGAGTTTGACCAACAAAATAAATTAACTAGAATTACTAATAGCTGAAGAAAAATATGACATAGTGGGGATAACTGAGACATGGGTGGACGAGAGCTACGACTGGGCGGTTAACTTGCAGGGTTACAGTCTATTTAGAAGGGATCGTAAAGACCGGAAGGGGGGAGGTGTCTGTCTCTATGTAAAATCCTGTCTGAAGCCAACACTGCGGGAAGATATAGGTACAGGTAATGAACATGTGGAATCATTATGGGTAAATATACATGGGGGTAACAATAACAATATAATACTAATAGGGGTCTGCTATAGGCCCCCAAAAATAACAGAACCCATGGAAGATGTACTTCTCAGGCAAATAGATGAGGCGGCTAATCAGAATGAGGTTATTATTATGGGCGACTTTAACTATCCAGACATCAATTGGGAATCTGAAACCTGTAGCTCTCATAAAGGAAACAGGTTTTTGTCATATATGCCAAATGGTGCAGGAGAAAAACTAGAGGAAAGGCCCTTCTAGACTTACTATTCACTAATAGACCTGACAGAGTAACAAAGGTTCAGGTTGAGGGGCACCAAGGAAATAGTGACCATAATATAATAAATTTCCATTTATCCTTTAATAGAGTTTTTTGTCAAGGAGCCACAAAAACACTGAATTTTAGGAAGGCTAACTTTATTCTGCTTAGGGAGGCCCTAAACCTTATTGACTGGGACAATGTGTTTAAATATGGCAGAACAAATAATAAATGGGATATTTTTAAAAACATCCTAGGCGACCACTGTGAGAGGTACATAACTTATGGTAATAAAATAATTAAAAGTCACAGCACAATAATAACCCAAATAAAACATAACTTTTAATAAATATTCTTTAAAATGGATCTAGAATACCCCACAATCAAGACCTGAAAACATAAGAGGGTATATAACAAGGCAAAATAGAGTAACCCCTTCAAATTTATCCTGAGGGGTGATAACCAGACAAATCCAGCCTACAAAGTCCCTAACCAGTGACTAATAAAGTGGAGACATCGCCCCGATAAGGGCGGCCCCACAAACTAACCCTCACAAAATGCCCTATACAAGATACCTTATTACTAGGGCAAAATCATAAAACCATACCACTTTACAGTGGAACCCGACGCGTGTCCCCCTTTCTTATAACTAAGGGTTCCTCAGGGGATCAAAAATGAAAAGGCATAATAGACTATGAAGGTCAAAGATATTATCAGGAAGACCCAGGAATAAATAATATAGATGAATACAACCTGATGTCTTCTAGAACGTTTCGGCTCCCATTGACGAAATAGGTATTAACAGCACCTGTAGAGCGCACGCCAGCCGCACTGCGCGTGCGCTCCACTTCGTCACTTCTGTCAGAAACTCGGCCGTGGAACGCAAATGCGCTCCACTACGTCACCTCTGGAGGAAAGATAGATCGCGGAACGCAGATGCGCTCCCACGGGCGACTAGCGCATGCGTTGGCGCCTACAAACCACGCTAATGAAGAGTGCTTACATAAGATACATGTCGTTGCCCTAGCGACCATCACCAAGCTAGGACCTTAAGTGATCGATTCTTGATTAGAGGCTACCCTCAGGAAGTTGTCGATTCAGCATATAAATTTGTCCTGGGACAAGATAGAGTGAGCCTTTTGAATTCTCAGCGTACTGCTAAGGATTCTGAGAAGGGAGGTGATAAAATAAGATTGATAGCTACATTTGATGATAAAAATCGTGAGGTAGTTGAGATACTTGAGAAATATTGGAATGTTCTGCGGATGGATCAGGATTTGGTTGATTATATCCCAGATTGTCCGCAGATAACATATCGCAAGGGTCGCTCATTAAAGGACCGTTTGGTTAGTAGCCATTTTGAATTTTTTTTCTGAACGGAGAACGATGTGGATTGACAGGAAGCCCACAGGCATGTTTAGATGTGGCTCTAATTGCATAGCATGTCCGGTTATCAAACAGACTAAGACCTTCTATAGCACGGTGGATGGCAAGGACTATACCATCAGAAACTTTGCAACGGAACACTCCCATTGCGCGGCATGTCCACGAATTTCATGGTGGTGACTTTAAGAGTTTGAAATTCAGTGTGATTGAAGTGGTCAGAACATCCCCTAGGCGAGTGGGGGGGAGGGGGGTAACTGGGATCAAAGGATTTTATGTAAAGAGACGGAGTGGATTTACCGTCTGGGATCCTTATATCCCGGTGGCCTGAACGAAAGTTCATATTTTGGATGTTTTATTTAACTGCTTGTGCTTTACCAATTGATATGTCTCTCCTTGTCCGTTATAGGGCTAATCTTCAAGGAATGGGGGTCTTTTGGTTATCTTTGCCTATTAGGGTTTAGGCCCCGTTTGTTAATTAATTATCAACATGTTGGGTGTGCCTTTTGCTGGTTATCATTGCCAGCGAGGGACCCTTCATACCCTGGGTCTGGCCCCTTTTTTATGTGTCTCAAGTGTTTAATATAATTTCGTGTACCTAATTAAGTGTGTAGGATTACTTCTTAGACATCGGCTGCTTTATTTACGCAGTGAAATATATTATCTCTGTTGAATCTTCTTAATAACACCTGGTACATGTATATATATATATATATTTTTAAGAGTATTTATTTATTAAATTTTGAAGATAAATGCAAAACTTACATGTAAAAAAAAACATACAAGACAAGAAAAACTCTGTCCACTACAGACTATCACAATGAAATTTAGAGCAATTTTAGGCATCTAACCATAGCCTTTTTTACCATGTAGTATGTTAGAGTCAAATTAATATAACCATGCAGAATATTGGAAGACATGACACTATGCCAGGTAACCATATACATTAATTCTATCATAAGCATAGACCACTTAAAAAAGTATAGGTCTCCCTGCTCCTAGGTTTTTACTTAGAGTTATAGTACCAGAGTGAATCCTGTCCCTAACAAAACTAACCTTAAACAGGAAATAAATAATGCGTCTCCGAAAACCCCCCCTATTGCTCTCCCCAACACTACAATTCAATCCCACTCTTTTGTCAGTCTCTGATTTTTTCCCCCCCCACACTGAAACTCACTAGTTAATGCCTTTCCCAATTCCCCCATATAGTGAAAAAACGTTTTGGTTCCCTTTGGAGGCTAAGAAATTTATAATGGGGAAGATCCGCATTAACCAACGCACCGAGACCCAAAGGGTAGGGGGACCTTCGGGGGTTTCCATTAAAAAGTTTTGTTTTCCGTGATAAAAATAAGAGAAGTCTATAGAAAATTCTTTCATTCTTTCCCGGCATAAGTCTGTCACTAGCCCCCAATGGCTATTCCCCCGCTTGACACACATTGGAAGACCCAATTTACTTTTAAAAAATTTGTATGAACCGATTGCCAGAAGAGTTGAAATGTTGGGCATTCCCATACCATGTGGATAAAAAGTACCGCGCGCTCTCCCACTTCTAGTGACAGGTCGAATGATAGGCATTCACTGTCTTAGGTGAATGGAGTCAAATACACCCTATGTAGCCTTTTTGCTTAAGATTTGATCTTTTTGCACTTGGACAGAAGTCTCCAGGAGGAGAAGCTCATCCAGCGCATATTCTCCAGATCCGGTATATCATTCTTTCCATTTCCCAAAGGCAGCTACCAAGGGTAAAGGGTTTGACACTCCATGATCCCTGATAAGAGAGGAGACCGGCCTTTCAACTTCACCTCAAACTTGGCTTTCGGGGCCCCCGCACTTCAGTAAAAAACAGTTCCAGACCAAACTGCGCCCCAAAGCGTGCCTTGCGGGGTACCTGAAAAAACTCCCCCCAGGGAGATTGAATTTTTTTGTAAATCCACAAAAGAGGGGAAATGACCCCCAAAACATAAAAAATTTGCGCCAATATTTGATTCCCTTCAGACCCCAAATTCATAGTCTTGTAGGTACAAAAAATTTCAGGTAGTTTAGCGTTGCGCCAAAGGGATTAAGGAACAATGCGAACCTTCATTTGCCTCTCTAAGGGTTTTCAAAATGCCCTCCATGCCCCCACCCTCCCATAAATATGTATAGTGTGTTAGTGTGTTTTTTGGGTTTCCTACCTTCCCTATAAGTCAAATTTGTCAGTCCTTCATTTAGCCTATCAGTGCGCTTCAAGAACCACGCTGGATTGTTGTTACTAAACCGAAGCCCCCGCTGCATAGGTAAAATTGTGTTTTGCAATTAGTATATAAAAAATCCGGGCAAAGCAAGGCCGCCTCTGTTGTAGGGAGCCTTCAAATGGACCTGATTTGGGTGCCTGATTCCCACAAGAAGGGGTCAATATTCTATTTTAATTCCCAAAGTGGGCTTGGGAATTTACTTAGCCGCTCGGAATAAATAAATAGCTTGGGAAAGTGGGGCATCTTAAAAAAAAAATTAATCCTGCCAATCAGGGACAAGGGAGTTTTTCGCCAGGCCTTTTAAACTTAAGAGTGACATGCGCACTGTCGGGTAAGATTCGACCCAAGAATTTCGGGGCCTTTGTAAAAAAAAAAAAAAAAAAAACTTTTTATGCCCAAAATTTGAACCGGGAAACCATTGCAACAAGGTGAGGATTTAAATTTTTAGGGGAAAACAATTTCGTCTACTGGAAAGAGAATAGATTTGGCCCGTTCCCCTTAAAACCTAAATAAGCCCCAAAAGGTCAACAGGTCTAGTAAGTTACCCCAATGAGTTCTGATCCCTGGTACACCAACAAATCATCGGGCATAAGAGAATTTTCTCAGAAATGCCTGCGATGTTCCATCCCTCAATCCTATGATTGAAGGAGGATTGCAAAGGGGTTATCACCAGGCAAATGTAGGGTGACAGAGGGCACCCCTGTCTAGTCCTCTTTCCCCAAAGGGGAAAGGGGCTAAAAGTATCCATTGCTCCACCCTGCCACAGGGTTAGAATATAATTTTTGCCCAAGCAAAAATTCCGGCGGGGTCCCATTTGGGCCAATACCCCCCATAAACCTCCATTCCACTGATCAAATCCTTTTTCATTGTCCAGGGCAGCAAATTTCCCCCGACCCTGAGTTGCATGCACTACCCGTAGGGTTGGGAAAAAAAACATTCAGTTAAAGCAGCGTTTTGCCTGGGATGATCCAGACTGTCCATGCCCATAATGTAATATTATTGCACTAAGTCTCATGGCAAAACCTTAGCCCGTATTTTGGATCATATTCAATAGTGATTTGGCCTGTACGAACTACACAATTGGAGGTTTCCAGGTTTTTTGACACAACAATAAATTGCCTCTAAAAAAAAGGGCGGGAATTTCCCCTTTAAAAAGTCAGTTCTAAAAACCGCTTCCAGCCAAAACTACACTGCCTCTGGTCCCCCCCCCGTACCACCCGCTGGAAACCCATGGCCAGGGGTCTTTCTTTTGTAAGGCCCAAAACCCCCCCTGAATCTCCTTATGAGATACACGCAATATATCTGATAGCTGGCTCAAAAGGGGGGAGGAATTGAGCTCACAAACTGGATCAAAGCCTCTCCCGGTGACCAAAAGGGGCGGTAAATGCGGCAAGGGCCCAAATTTACAGCATATCTCCCGTGTGTCCGTAAAAAGGCCCCCCCCCGACCATCCCCACCCCAGCAAAAAACCCAATGGGGGGGTCTCTGTTTTGGCCCCGAAAGGCCAGCGCACGGCCCTTTTTGTCTCCTTCCGTGAAGACCCTCTGTTTTTGTGCTAATAATTTCTTTTGGTGTAATTTGTAAGAGCAGAGAAAATTTTCCTTTTCGCCTCCAAAAGTATCTGCTTATTTGGGAAGGCGGATCTGTACATAGTACCTCCTTTTAGCAACCTCCCTCTCTAATTCCCTTTTACTTGCCTTTAATTTGTTTATATGCAGCTAAGCCCGATACAAACCCCTCCATTACTGCCTTTGGGCAACCCTAAAAAACCCCCTGGCTCCTGACCCCTCTTTGCCTAATGTCTAAATTTTTCCTTACTTTAGTTTAATGACAGGGACCATCTAGCCACCTGGGGGGCAGCGCAAGGTCTAGGGACTTTTTTTCCCTTTGGGTTCAAAATCAACATCAAAGGGGGCAAAGGTCTGAAATTCCCCTAGAAAAGTACCCCCCTTTAGAAAAAAAAGGGCAATAACCCCTTGAGGCAAAAGGGAAGTCAATTCGGAGAGTGATTGCTTGCCCGGGGAAAGCTGAGAATTGCTTCAGGGCAGGGGCAACCACCCAGGCCTCCCTAACTGTTAGTTTTGCCCATTCTGATAGGGTCTTTTAGAGATCTCGTGGGTGCAAGCGGGCCCAACCCCTGATCTAAAGTGGATTAAAATCACCCATTAACATAATGACCTTCAGGGTATTTTGGGAAAACTTTGGCATTTAACCTCTAGTGTTTGTTTGTGAAAGGGACATGTATATATTTTAATAGGCGGCACTTGGTCTATGTTCACTTGTTGTTGATATGGTCGCTAGGGCAACGACATGTATCTTATGTAAGCGCTCTTCATTAGCGGGGTTTGTAGGTGCCTACGCATGCGCTAGTTGCCTGTGGGAGCTTTGGTCCACGGCTTTAATTGTAGGGTGATTTCATGCAGGCACGATCGTGGAGCGCATCTGCTTTTTCCCCCCATCTTCTTTCCTCCAGAGGGGGGAGTAGGGGGGCATTTGCGTTCCACGGCCGAGTTTCTGACAGAAGTGACGAAGTGGCGCGCACACGAGGTGCGTCTGGTGTGCGCTCTACAGGTGCTGTTAATACCTATTTACATTTGTGACACTATATATAAGGGCGGACTTTGTTTTGTGAGTTGCCCTTATCGTCAATGGGAAACCGAAACTTCTAAAGACATAGGTTTTTTATCATCTATATTATTTATTCCTGGGTCTTCCTGATAAAATCTTTGACCTCATAGTCTATTTTTGCCTTTTTTTTTTTTTGATCCCTGGGAACCCTTAGTTATAAGAAAGGGGGGAAAGCGTCGGGTTTCATGTAAAAGTGGGATGGTTTTATGATTTTGCCCCGTAATAAGGTATCTTGTATAGGGCATTTTGTGGGGTTGTTTTTTTGGGGGCCGCCCTTATCGGGGCGATGTCTCCACTTTTATTACACTGATTAGGGACTTGTAGGTGGATTTTTTGGTTATTTACCCCCCAGGGTAAAAATTTTAAGGGGTTACTTTTTTGCCTTGTTTAACCCCCCTTTTTTTTTTAGGGCTTTATTGTGGGTATTCTAGATCCATTTTAAAGAATATTTATTAAAAGTTATGTTTTATTTGGGTTATTATTGTGCTGTGACTTTTGTTTGATAGACCCAATGAATTATATTTGTTTGGCAGTGCTCTGTTTTTAATAAAATAATTAGAAACAGGAAAAAAACAATGTGGATCAACAGGGATGTAAAAGAGGCAATAAATAGCAAAAAGAAAGTGTTTCACCTACTAAAACAGGAGGGCAGTGCAGTGGCACTAAGAAAGCTGGAGACGGGAAAGACATACTGGGTTCGCTAATAGAAAGAAAAACTGACCCCAAACTAATTTTTTACTATAGTAAATATAAAAAGATTAAAATTCAGAAAATGTTGTGGCCCTTTGAAAAATACTGAGGGGGATGACAGTAGAAGGCGACTGAAGAAAAAAGCATAACCTATTACACAACTTTTTTCTTCCACTGTATTTAGCGAAGAGGATGACCTGGCCTGTTGATCAGAGGGAATGAAGGTAAACTCCAACATAGAAAGTTTCTATGTCTGAAACCCATGGGATAGAGTAGTGCAGCTGCCGTATTTAATAAGATTAAAATCGACAAATACACAGGTCCAGATGGCATACACACACGTGTCCTAAGGGAGTTAAGGTGAAAAACGTCATAGATGGGCCCCTATTCATAATATTTATGGACTGTCCTAATAACGTGGTAATTGTCCCAAAGGATTGTATGCATAGCAATATGTGGTGCGACAATATTCAAAAGGGTCCAAAAAGTGATCCTGGAAACAAGGGCCGGTAAGTTTAACCTCTGTTGTAGGTAAAATGTTTGAATGGTTTACCCAGCAGATGCGATCCGGGAGTATCCCCTCCACTGAAAATAAATGTATAAATTGCATGCCGTTCAGCAATCGGGTATTTTGAGGATTGGTCCTGTCAGACTAATCACATCACTTCTATAGGAAGTCCAGATGGTAGACTGTATCGGGGAGAGGCAGCTGGTGACCATATATCTGAGATTTTCTGAAAGCATTTTGATACGGTGCCACATAAGAGGTGGTAAATAGAAATGAGAATTGCTTGGACTGGGGCGAAAATGTGTGCAAGTTGGTAAGCAAACTTGGCTCACTGATAAAATAAAAACAAAGCCTAGTTAATTAACGGAACATATACTCAGTTACCCTGGAGTCGGCTGTTACTAGTGGGTACCACAAGGTCAGATTGGGCCCATATTCCCTCTTTCTAGACGTATTTTAATTAATGATCTAACACAGGTATTACACAGTAGAAATATCGATCTTTGCAGATGATAACTAACGCACTGTAAAGTAATCAAACCACAATATACAATAATGTGTTTATTACAAAGGGATCTTGGATAAGGTTGGAGCCTGGATGCAGTGAAATGGCAATGAGGTTTTAATACGGATAAATGCAGAGTTTATGCACATGGGGAGGAAAATTATCCATTACATGAACTACATGTTAAATAAAAAAATGCTGTGTAAGCAAGTGACATGGAGAAGGGACTTGGGAATCCTGGTGGACAGTAAAACTTAGTTGTAGCACCATGGTCGACGACATCAGCTGCCAAGGCAAATAGGATCATTGGTGCAATTAAAAGGGCATAGAGGCACATGATGAGAGCAACATTCTCCCATTATACAAGCACTGTTCTATACCACGACATGGAATATTGTGTACAGTTTTGGGCAAAAAACCCGCAGTGCACAGATAAGACATTTGTAGAAGCTTTGAATCAGGTACAAAGGTGGACAACAAAAAATAATAAAAGGACTGTGGTGGAACTAGCAATACCAGAAAGATATAGCAAGATTAGGTTAATAAGTTTAAGAAAAGACGCTTTGGGGGAACATAATAATTTAATTATACCCAGGGGATGTATCAAGAACATATGGGGCATCCTACCTAACGTCCTTGAGGAACGAACAAGTTTATCATAAACATAGAAAGGATTCTTTACTGAAAGAGCAGATGATACTGAGGAATTCTCTGCCGACAAGGGACTGTGTCATGGTTAACTTCAAGTAACAGAGTTCAAAAAGGGTTTGGATGCATTTCTGGAGAGTAATAATATAACAATTTATAGTTCTAGAATCTGTAGAGGGCGTCCACATTAATCCAAGGGATATTTCCGATTGCCAGAGTTGGAGTTGGTGAAGTAAAATTTTTTCCCTAAAACGAGTCTGACACTTGGCTTCTACCTGCATTGGGTTTTTTGCCTTCTTCCGGATCAACATCTCAGCACAACCAATGCTGAACTGGATGATGTCTTCTGACCCTTATTTTTCGGCCTTACAAACTATGAAAGTAAGGTATGTGATACACACTTGAAAACAGTTTTGCTGATTAGAGAAAGCTAAAAAAATCTGACCTTCTATTTGAGCAATGTTGGAAACGAGAGTCATTACATTTGTTGGTTCGATTAAATCTCACACAATGGCCGGAAAAATATAACTTTCATGTTAAACTCAACAGTCTATTCTTGTGTCTGAGTAGTTGTAGATGAAGCGCTTTTCATGCGATAAGCATTGCCCAAGAAAAGCTGAAGATTTCCTACAACGTGTGTACCACATCCCTATGGAGGAGCTAGTGCTCTAAACACAGGAGTAGAAAGAGAAGTGGGAGCCCTGCTGCACAACTGACAACATACATCACGGTATAATTAGGAGTCTCAAAGTTTTGAAAAATTGTACGCTTACAGGTCCTCAACGTGGCAGCATCATTAAATATAGCTTGCAAAATGGGCCATGTCAACGTCTACATGAAGAGGGCGACTCCAGGATGCTGTCTCTTCAGGGCAGAGTGGGCAAAGAAAGATAGCCATGTCTGAGACTGGCTAATAAAAGATTAATGATGGGGCCTACAGACACAGACATTTGGACAATTGAAGAAAAAGTGATTATGGACAGACGAATCGAGGTGTTGAGGTCTTTGGATCACACAGACAAACATTTGTAAGACGCAGAACAGGGCTAAAAGATGCTGGAAGAGTGCCTGAGCCATCTGTCAAGCTTGGTGGAGTAATTGATGGTCTGCGTGGATGCTTTGGTGCGGTAAAGTTGGAGAATTTGACAAGATCAAAGGGATGTTTGAATAAGGAAGGCTATTCACGTCCATTATGCTAACTTCCATGCCATTACCCTATAGGACAGGCCGTTTGATTGTAGTCCAATTTTCGTTCTGCAACAGTACAATGAAACAAAGGTCACACCTCCACAGTTAGTGCTAAGAACTATTTAGGAAAAGCAGCTATGCAGGTATTCCATCAGTATTGGAGTTGGCTCAGCGCAGTCGTAACCAGATCTCAACCCCATTGACTTTGTGAGCATTTGAACGTATGGTATACAAAAAGCGTTGCCCATCAAGCCAATCCAACTTGTGGGAGGGGCTTCTGAAGATCGCTCATAATATTCCCCTCTGGTGAAGTGATTTCTTTGGCTAACAGGATTCCACTGTCCTCTTCGAGGTCCTTGAAAAAAAAAGAGTGGCATTGATTTTCCCTGTGTTTTAAAAAAACAAGTGCCCTCTGTGAAGTCATTGCACCACCTCCAAGGAAGCTCTCTGATCGGCTGATACTCATATATGCAATCATTGTGAGGAGTCTATCGTCTAACAGAAGCACAGAGGAGAACACTGTATTTGGTGCAAAAGCTATAAGAGGTGGTATATAGTTTTCTCTCCACTTATCTACTCAGGAGAAAATATAATAACAGAGCAGTGGCAGTGTATCACCACTGACTACTGCCTGGAGTGAGAAGAGTGAAGGGTAATGCAGGGATCTGACTGCATGTTACTTTTATAACTTAACATTACAGGGATTCTCTGCTTATCCTAACAAACTTGGAAAAACAAGTAGTGTAGGGGTCGCTGATTGAGAGAAGCAGGGCTAGTGTACATGCCCATAGTAGAGCACAGCTGTTCTCCTCCCCCCTCATATGATCAACAGCCTTGCCCATTCAGTAAGAAGTGCAAACAAGGGCAGAGGCCTTGTAATGAAATAACATTTTGGAGAGAGATCCTCACGTCAAACATTAGATCATTGCAAAAAACCCCTTTTTAAAAAGACAAATCACCAGGTCCTTGAAGTATAATGCACCCCCGTGGTCCATAGCTGGAATTAATTAATGATGGATTAGACAGGGCCCCCAGATTCATAATATTTATGGACTGTATAATTACAGAGTATGTCCCAAAGGATTGGTGCATGGCAAATGTAGTGCCAATATTCAAAAAGGGGTCAAAATGTACTGCGGGAAAATACAGGCTGGTAGCATCTGTTGTAGGTAAAATGTTTGAAGGTTTTATTTTTTTAGAGATGCTACACTGGAGTATCTCACTGAAAATAAATGTATAACTCCTTTGCAGCATGGGTTTATGGAAGATCGGTCCTGTCAAACTAATCTCATCAGCTTCAATGAGGAGGTTAGTTCTAGACTTGATCGGGGTGAGGCATTGGATGTTATATATCTGGATGTTTCTAAAGCATTTATTACTGTGCCACATAAAAGGTTGGCAAGTAAAATGAGAATGCTTAGACTGGGGTCAAATGTTTGCAAGTGGGTAAGTAACTGGCTAAGTGATAGAAAACAAAGGGTGGTGATTAATGGTACATACTCAGACTGGATCCCTGTTACTAGTGGGGTACCACAGAGGTCAGTATTGGGCCCGGTGGCCCGGTCAGTAGTGTGGCCTCAGAGCGGGTGGTAAGTGCGGCGGGGGCCATCGTTACCCCAAGGAGAACCCGCTTGTCCACGGGAAATGTGGAACGACTGACCTTTGTCAAGATGAATCAAGCGTGGATCGGCCAGGATTTTCACACACCAATGCCTTAGGCGTCAGATTACATCAGCCATGACGCCTCACCAAAACTATGAGAAATGAGTCTGTATTCAAACTACCTGCCTCAGCCACTATTCTGATGCCGCCACCCGTCTGATGCCACACATCTGCTGACAGTTTCTTCAACTGCCACCAACCATCTTTACCAGGGGCTGGTATTGCCACCCACCTCCACACTGTCATTGTGCCACTCTATGACCTCATGCTGCTGCTGGGGGGCCGTGACATCATTCACACCAACTAGCGTGTTCCCACCCAACTGTGTCATGGGCCACTCTGTGGCTCCCCTTTTTTTACTCCGGGTTTTGCCGCCACCTCCCCATAATGTCATTGTGCCACTCTCTGACCCCCATGCATGCCCTCTCGTGCTGCCTGCCGCCGTCACCTCCACACTCTGTCACTGATGTTGCCACCTGAGCCCTCAGCTTGTTTTTTTCCAGCTGGCGCTGCCATGACTTTATCAAGCTGCTTTCCCGCTTCAGGTTTTTGGTCAGTTTTGCCCTCTTAAGTGCCCAGGGAATTTTATAGTGAAGTGATTCTAAGAGCGGCGGCAGTCATATGTATGTCATACTAAAACACAACATTGTATGAAGACCAAACCAGGCTCCCTCTGCATATTTATGCATGGCACAACGTTCTACAGCACCCTACACATATGCTCTGTGCAGTCTGGGAATAGCTGTTTTTAAACGCGATTCGTCCCGAAGTAATTCGGACCGAAACGAATTTTGTCAGAAAATTCGGTGAAGTCGGCGAATCGAATTTTTGAGAAATTCGCCCATCTCTAGTCTGGATGCATCTCTAGAGTGTAAAAATATAACAAGTTATAGTGACTAAGATTCTGGAGAAGGGTCGTTGATCCAGGGATTTATTCTGAGTGCCAGGTTAGAGTCGGGAAGGAAATTTTTTCCCTAAAATGAGGACAATTGGCTTCTTTTGCCTTCCTCTGGATCAACATTATAGGCCAATAGGCTGAACTTGATCGACGTCTGTCTTTTTCGGCCTTACAAACTATGTAACTACAGTACTAAGGTGCTATAATGATTGAATATGAATAGTTAAATGCATATACTATGTATATATGCGGAAATGACTAAATGTTTTTGTATAATAGGTATGTGCATTTTCGCCATTAATCGTACACGAATGCTGAATTTTTTTGTTCTATTTTGGGATTACATAAGTGTGAGGAAAGTTTATCTAGCCAGATCTCACAGATGGCCCCCAGCCCCCCAGGAAAGCTCAATTTACACGTTAATCAGCACAGCCAAGACCCATTGTAAATGCTCTTCTATAGGAAGTTCGCACAGCAGGAGATGTGGACACCTCAAAAGAACCCTCATTTCCATTAATTAGCACTGAACAAATGTACCCTCTCCAACCCCAAGAACAAAGACTTGAATTAATCCAACCCAGCCGCCACGTCTCCGATATTTCATGTAGATTTATAGGCGATCCGTTCATAACTAGTCCATGGCGAGTTCATATCTTAAAATATTGAACTCCCTGCACACATAGCCACCACTCCCATGCTTGCATGAGGCAGGGAGACCGAGAAATCCAGAACTGGACCTAGGGAGCCCATACGATAGGGGTGTCTGATACCCGGGCGTAGTGTAGGTCCAGCCGGTTCTGATGGTGACACCGGCTCGGTTCTGTGCCAATGCCATGCCGCATTATGGTCCATTTTTGTGTTTCTGTCAGAAACTGCATGACCAGAATGGGAGGAGTTCATAGACCGTCCCAGGGGTGTGTGGGGGCATGTAGGGGGCTGCCCCCTCACAGATGTGCTCAACTGTTGATCCATGGAGGGTGGTACCTAAGAGCATTTCCAGGAGCATCCACACGCAGAAGCCAGGCCACATAAGCCCCCCATGTTGACCGAGCACCAAAGGTAACTGGACACATTTTACTGCCTTTGTCTGTAACCCATACTTATATTTGCACCTCTGACTCTTACCTGTATATTATCATCCTTTTGTATATATTTGTCTAGTGTGCCCTCCAAGGCTAATTAAATCTATAAACTTTAATCTGAGTTAGTCTGTCTTGATCATCGGCCTCACACGCCTAGCACTCGGTCTATAATATATAGCTACCCCAAGGTTGGATTCGGGCCTTGTTATAAGTCGGTAACGGACCGGTCTTATAACTAAACTAGAAACTGGTGGCAGCCTATCCTGATGTCCCAGTTCTTATTATGGGGGATTTTAATACTGTGGTGGACCCACATTGGGATAAATTATCAGCAAATAATGTACTACTACCCTCAGCATTGACTCCTTTTGGACACATGATTGGGGAGAGTTGGAACTTGTAGCCCAGGGCTCAAACACCCTAATAGTTTCACTATTCAGTTATTCTAGTTGATAACACATTGCTGAATAGAATGGCTTTGGAAATCAGCGGCTTGTCAAAGGGGAACTAAAACTGAGTATCTCCCCACGCTCCATTTCGGTCATTCGCCAATTTTGATAAAGATTAAAATTCCCTGATTTGTCCATAGGAAATATGAGGCGGTGGCATTTAAATTTGAATCGGGCTCCCCCTAAGGATACAGTTAAATTGGCGTCGATTTGGGGGGAATTCTTTCAATGAATGTGGACTCAGCCCCGTCAGTATGTGTGGGACACATGAAGGCCCATACTTTAGAGGGGGGCTTTGCGGGGAAATTTAGCCCCATGAAGATTAAAAGGGGGCAGCTAAAAAAACTACCCGTGACAAGTCAATCTGCTGAAATGTTTTGTTTTGCTCCGCACTTCCACAACCGGGATGAATGCGTAAGGCGGGATACGCTGAACACATTTCTTTTTTAAATCTGCTAAAAATAAACACTTTTTATTAGAATTGCTGAAAAAAACGTTTTTTTTTAAAAAGAAAAATTATTTTGGGAAGGGAGCGGGCGACCGTTACTTAGCCACTTCATTAATTCCCAGGGGGGTTTCCAGTTTTATGTTAAGAATAACAACAGCTAAGTTTATGTTAAAAGAACATAAGCATACAAAACAGTAGGTGCGCGAGTTAGGGTATTAAGTGTTTCTTTGCTTTATGCTTTGCTATCTAGTTCTTTTAACTGAAACTTTTACCACCTTTTGTATCCTCCATGTTTTGTGATTCACATGTACAGCATGTAATGGTAGCCTTGTATCTCCAAAAAAACACTTAAAGGGATTTCTTCCACAACGTCGTATCTTGCTTCTACTCCAATAGCTGAAATCTGAACATTTTATACCAGCTCTACGCCCCACGCCTCGGGGCCCCTTAATGAAACCCCCTTGGGAAATTTTTTGGGAAATTGGGGGTTTTTTAAAAACTTTAATACATAAAGGGACTTGGGGTTTTCCCCCCCTCTCAATTCAAAAGAATTTAGGGGGGTATGATTTTCCATTTAATCAAACAGCGAGAGGCTTGGACTCCTCTCCCTAAGGAACTCAGGGGGCAGTTAAATTTTGGCAAAAAATAAGTCCCCGGGTTGGGTTTTGGATTGCCTACAAGATTTAACCTTTTTGGGGGAGGTTGTTACCTAATTTGTTGGGGGTTTTTTTCGGGATGCAGAGACAAGGGCGGTACCTGTTCAATCAAGAGCGGAAATTTAAAGTTTATTAAAACCTGTAAAGACCTTTGCTCCCGACCCTACAGGCCCTTTTTTAAACCCATGGATACCAAAATATTGCTGGGGCGTTTGCAAACGACTGACTGGGTTGGTATCAATCTCGGAAAACCTGACCCGGGGGTTTTTTATACCACGAGGGATACGCCAATAATTTACGGAGCTGTACCTGAAAACCTGCGCTTCCCCTTTGATAACGCTGGGGTGGGGCGTTTTGTTCTTTAGATGCTGCTAAGGCCTTTGATAGTGGTTTGGGAATTCTTATGGGGGGTTTTTTTTTTTAAATTGGGGTTTGGCCAAAAAAATGAAAATTTCCTGGATTAAGCTGTTTTAAATACTGATCCCAAGGCAAAGGGTGCACCAAAAATTTTAAAATCAGAGACGTTTGATTTGCGAAGGGGGAACAAGACAGGGATGCCCTTTTCTCCATTGCATTTGCCCTGGCAATTGAGCCGTTGCAGCTAATTAGAGCAAACGCCCATATTAAGTTTTTGGAGGGGAGGCTGGGGGACAAAAAAACCTTATCGCTGATATATCCCCCTTTTTTTGGCTAATACTGGCGGTCTTTTCCCAGAGGCATTAATACTTTAAAACTATAGTGCCTACTCGGGGTTGGGACAATTAATTGGGGGAAGTCTGTCATTATGCCAGTGGATGCCTTTGGATCATTTTTCTCTCCCTGGAGATATCCCTTCAGTGTCCCATTCTTTCCATCCTGGCCCACATGCCCGGATAAAGCAGAAAACTCTGAAATTTGGGCAAAGGACGAGGGGGGTTTTCAATTCCAAACCCACGTTTACTTCTTGGCAGCACAACTCAATATATGAAAAGGGGGAGGGGGGAGGGGGAAAGGTTTTAAATTGAAACATTACGCCACTATTTTAATTCTCCCAATCTTTTTGGTAACGGAGGTAAAACTTTTTTAGTGACCCAAAAATTTCCAACTTTATATTTGATGCATAAATGTGGTTTAAATTGGGGGTTTTTTTGGGACAGGCCCATCCTATACCGAGATTTGAAAAACCCCCTGGTTTTCCGAACTTTTTGGCTCCGGGGATTTGATCATGGGCATCTAGGGCCTTCAATAGTCTCTCAACTGTTACAATCAGGGGGGGCTTAAAAGTTTTCACAATTGCAAATGGAATTTGCTTTAAACCGCTAAACACATACAAATACTTTCAGTTAGGCCCCATAATGCAGAAAAATCAGACACAATTCAATATATGCCAATTTATTCCGATAGATAAGGTCAAAACATAAAAAACCGAAGGGACAATTCCAATTTTATATAAACTTTTTTGGCAAAATTTTTTTTAGAAACCCAAAAAGATTTTCATAGGTGGGGAAGAATATTGGGCCCTATAACCTATATTTGGGAGGAGATCTGAGGACCATACCCCTTGATTTCAGTGATGGACACATCGAATCTTCAATTATTTTAAACACAGTTTAAAAACGCCTCTATTTCTGCATAAAATTGGAATTGGGCTCTCCCTCGTAAATTGTTCATGTCACCCGGGTGTCTTATGCTAGTTTGGCATTGCCCTAAACTGTACAATTGATCAGCGTATTTTTCAAATTACTGGAAATGAATCCGTTGGGTTTTTTATTTTGGATCGTAGGGGACTTAAACGGGTTTTTGAGGTTGAGAAATCGCAAATCTAGACTTTTTTTTGGCGGAAATTTTAAAACCGACAAAAGGGGTGCAGAAACCCCCGTCGCACGGTTTTTTATAAAGGAATGGGTGTTGCTCTGGGAAAATGGGTTATAAGGAGGGCCAAAAATTAAGTAAAAAAAAATTGGGGAAGTGATGGAACTTTGGGCTGCGGCACCGAACTTGTTGGTATAGGGTGTTTTGGGAACTCGGGTAGGGGTTTCCGGGACTGGTCTATGGGGGTTGGTGGGGTTTGGGGGCCGTCCACAGCCAGGTACAATTTTATTGTGACAAGAAAAAGAAGTTATTAAATTTTGCCTTGTTAGATTGTAATGGATATTTACTTTTGAAAATTTGGGATTTTGGGAGGTGGGTTGTTGTGTTGTGGGGATAAAAGTTGAAATTTGGGCTTACAATGACATATAATGTTTTGTTTGTATCTTTAATCTGACCAATAAAAAAATTTATGGTTAAAAAAAAAAACTGGGGCAGCCGTTCGGTTCTGGAGAGGGGTGTGTTTTTTCTGGTCTCCCTGGTTTTTCCTTGGGGGTGGGAAAGGGGGTTAAAAGTGGGAAAAGTATCTGGCTACCTTGTGCACCCCCAGGGGCACGAACGTCATGAACACCCCAAATCAGGTCTTTCGACCCTCGAGGGGCCGGGGGGGCCGGGTTTTTTTCCCGACAATACGTATTGTAGATAATACACAATAATCTTATTGTTGTTTTTATAAGAACTAATTAATTATTTTCCCCTTATTTTCTATGGGAAAAAGTCCAGAGATCTAGAACGGATTAATTACTGATACCACAGTGTGTGTTGTATTATTATTATTAATATAATTATTAAAATTATATAAATATAAATATATATACACCATTAATGGGGATTAGCAGCATGCTTGACAAAGGTGGTGTGGCTCCCAAAAATGTAGCCACAGCCGGGGTGATCAAAATACAAACTAGCACTGCCACATCGAACATGACATCTGAAGGGGCTTTTACATGGGGCAGTTTTGGGCGTTTTTGGTGATATTTTTCACTTCATTTTCTCATGCAATTTTAAACTTGATTTTCACCAAGTTCTTTCAGTTTATCGTAATTGGTTAGAAAGGTGTTACAAAGTAAGTAATCAATTATTGTGTTTGAAGTCTTGCAGATTCTAAACACAGTTATTGATTACTCACTTGTAACAACTTTCAAAACAGGGTGCTTTCACATAGCGCGTTTTTGGTGCGTTAGTTCTTTCCGAAATGTACAGCAAACACTGCTGTACATTTGCAGTGTGTGAAAGCACCCTTAAAGGGGTTGTCTCATCTCAAATTTTCATAGGATGCATGAATGAAATAATGCTGCTTTGCTCTGTTATTTCCTGGCCAAACTGTCTGTAATTAGCATATGAGCTCTGTGTATTCAGATGTCTCTGTTTATTAGTCTAGATTAAATAAATTACCTTCTCTGAGATCCAGAGAAGCTTCTGAGCTAATGTAAACAGTAGAGTCATTACTGTATTTTGTCTGAAAGATCAGATAACACACAACCTCTCACACTGCTGGCCACAACCTGTGTGATGACAGCACTCCCTGCTATCAGATAGAACAAACAGCAAGGGGGAGAAGTACACAGGTTGGTCACTTGGGGAACCAGAGAGAGCACAGAAGGTAATAAAATCAGTTGTAACTCCTTAACAAAAAAAATTAACAAAGCAATATATTTGGAAAACGTCTTCATTTAGTGTTCCCTACAATTTGAAAGCTATTCTTTGTAGTGAGACAACCCCTTTAAGATAACTGGAAGAAGATTGCTGATAATAAAGGCAGTTTTATTGCTGTGCAGTACTGCAAGTGAAAAAACGTCTAAAGTCAGCTGTTATACTTTGCAAGAGATGCACTGGAAAACTGATCAGTTCATACCTTTGAAGGCCCGCAGGTTGGACTATCCAATCTTGATGATGAATGGCCATATATTTTAGGGGATTAGTGCAGCTGATTGAAGAACAATTTGCAGATCCGGAGGGGGGATTCCTTCATATGAGAGTACAGATTGCAAACACATCGTACACGATTTTTAACATATATGCTCCTAATCCGGTCCATGCTGGCACTTTTCTGACACTCTCACCTTTCTACTATCAAAACGACGTCCCAATCTCATACTAATGCATGACTTTTACGTAGCCCCTAACTCTACAGTGGACAGATAATTCCAAACCGAAACTATGGAGATAAATAATCCTTCCTTCAGGGAACTTGTTGACAAGCTGGAGGTATTTGATCACTGTAGGGAGACGACTCCTACAGGCATGTCCTACACTTTCTACTCAGCAGTCCTAAGGGGTTTTATTGTTTCATCATTTGGTAGCCGTTTATACTGGTTGCTAAGGAGAGCTTAAGAAAAGTAGGGGCGTGTTTCTCCTCCCAGTAGGGAGTATCTTCTCACTGCAGACATGCCCCAAAGTGTGCACGTGAGAATTCATTCTGTTTGAGCAGGTGGAAGGGAGAGATTTTCAGCTGTCGGAGAGTAAGGAATCATTGGAAGTGAAAAGCTAAGTGTAACTTGATAGTGCATATCTACATTTCTCACTCTCTACATACATTGTAACTAAAATGGGCATTTGACATTCAGGATTCTGGGAAAGATGGGTGTTTTTTTTTCTCTCTCTCACACACACAGTGAGTATCTGCAGATTTTTTAACCTTGGGCCTCTAAAGATCTGCAGAAAAAAAATATATGCTTTATCTGTTTGTCTTTAAGGGACTGCACAAGATATCTTTTTCGCTGCAGGACCCCTGATTGCTGTCATGAAAAAGCCCTCTCCCCTTGTTTCCTGCTCAAACACATTTACTCACTGCCGCATCTCCTACATGGAGCGACGATAGAATCCCCTTCCTCCGTCAAAAATTCCCGCCTTAAAAAACCCTGAATCGTTTTTAACCCAATTTACACAGGCAGAGGAAACAAGGGATGGAATCAGGGCTTATATAACAATGAAAAAAACTGGGGTCGGACACAATGTAAATTATAAACCCCCGGCAGCCAATGACTACAAAACCAAAGATAAGGGGGGGTGAAAAAACAACCCCCTTTGAAAAATCACATTCAATTGCAAAGTTGTTTTTTTTCCCAGTCCCCTTATTCTGAAGGCCTTTTTTAAATTTAATGAGAAAACCCTTTAAAGCCTGCGGGCGGGTGATACCCACCCACCCAAAAGCTCCAATGAACATACGTTTACGGACTTGTTCTCGTGCATGCCCCCTTCTCCACCCGGGTCCAATGGGATGAGAGAGAACCGGGGTTCGCATTCAACAAAAAGTACACATCTGAGACTGAATATTTTTGGGACTATTCTAAAAATGTGAAACTATTGTTTACATTTGTATTAAAGGGAAGGGATACTTATTTTAACACTTTAAACCCCAACAGAGTGGCTATAAACCAGTTAAAAAACTATGTGTAGCAATTTCTATTTAAAGGGAAATGATACTTGTTGCCATACCAAACTGCCCTGCTACATGGCTATAAGCTAAACAAATTTCTTTGTATGCAAATCGAGTACAAAATATATATATTATATTTATTATTATATAATTTTTTTAAGCGTTCACCTATTTCGGCCCCATCTTGGCCCGGGCCGGGGGACACTCCCGCTTTTGGGGGTCGCGCTTTGGGGAAAAAAAGGGAAAAGCAAATCGACACAGGTTTTTCTTGAAATCTGGCCCCCCTTTTTTCTTCAACACAACAAAACATAAACACAAAAAAAAAAATCCTAGGCCTCCCCAAATAAACGTACAGGAGTCCCCTCTTTCAGTGGTCTGGGGCTATACCCCCCCCACAAACATTATCAATGTACCATATTTTGGGTTTTGGTTCTTCAAGCCAGGGGGAAAGCCCCAGGGTAATCTCCCAGGGAGGGCCTTGACACTCCCGCTTTGAGGGGCCACACTCCCCCCTTGGGATATGAAGACCGCATTTAACAGGCCTCTGGTTGGGCAAAAAACCCCGAGAATTTCTAATTACCACATGGTAATTAACTCCCGGGTTTCCCTGGGAGACTGTGGCCTTCCCCATGACAGCCCCCAAAATTGGGAACCCCTACCCTTTGGGTCAGCTGCTGCAGAACATTAGTGACGGGGAAATGCGATCTTCTAAGGTCGCACCTCCCCATCCCCCCCCCTTTGATAAAAGGCCATAGGCCCCTTTTTTCCCTTTCACAAACCTTTCCCCAGGGGCAAAGCACCTATTCTGGGGTATCCATCCTTGTAAGACACTCCTGGTTTTTTTTGAGGGACCCTAATTTCCACAAAAGAGTCAGGAGTTCCCCCAACCACCTAATTTTTCCCCTTTTCCCCCTACCCGTACCGTTGCCATCCCCGTTAACACCCCATGTTGTAACCTGTTTCAAGGGGCAACCCTCCCCAACAGGATTATGAATCCCCTTGTTTTTGAGCCCTGGCTGATCTATCACTAGGTTTTTTCCTGAATTTACCTGTTGCCTTCTACACTCAGTGCTAAGACTAGGGAGTCCAAAACCCCCTCTACCGCAGGTTCCCAACACTCATTCAGGGGTATATTGGGCAACCCCGGTCCAATCATCCTTTTTCCCCAACCCCAAAGGCTGGGCTTGTCTTTGACAAAAGTAAATCAGTGGGCTCCTTTTGTTGTTCTCTACCCCTTTCCTCCAAAAATTTTGGAAATGGATATATACAATGGGATGTTCCCTTTAATAAAAATATACATTTTTTTTCAAATCTTACATAAAAATTTTAATGTCCCG